>JANIJG010024726.1:0-44973 GCA_024611175.1 Megaceryle torquata
CAGGTTAGTCCTCAAATGAAGAGTTCCATCTGAAAAAAAAAATAATCTAAATTCTCTAAATATTTATTTATTATATTGAGATATAATATTAAAGTATATATTATACATTTAGATTCCTCAGACAGAGAACTAGCCAGGCAGTAAGAAGGTGAGATGCCTTCTAATTCTGAACTACCAGCACCCTTTAAAAATTTTATGTGGAGATACATAAAAAAAAAATGGCTGTAACATACAGTTTTCTAGAAATCATCTCTGCAGGAGAGTGTTGATCTTCTGCTCCTACAGAAAAGCTTTTCAGACTTGGTTTTATTTTATTGTTTAAGGATGGTACAAAACAGACACAAATCTTACATGTGGAAATCCCCATTTTCAAAGCACTGAGGGAAAAGAAGAAGGGGTGGGGGAAGCAAAGCATCCAACTAGAGGAAATTATTTTTTTTTCAGGTGTCAAAGTTAACATTTCTTTTACATACAGATTCATCCTGAGAAGAACTCATCTCCAGCAGAACACTGACGATTCTGCTAACCCATCATACTTGGGGGACCAGCAGGATTTTTATGCATTTATTAACTCACTGGTAATCTCTCCATCATCCAGGTGACAGTAACCCAGCCTCTCCCTCTCTAGGATTTCCAGTGGCTAGCTGCAGCTCTCCATGCAGCAACAACACTCCTCAAAGCCACTACGCCCTGGTATGTTTTTCTCCTCTCGGTTTTAAGCCATGTGTTGCCTGGCATGGCCAGCCTGGAGATGAAATAACATCGCATTCATCCAAATCCCTCCTTCCCAACCGGTTTGCCGACCGCGGGGTGGTTTTGCACTTGCCATCCCTCCTGGGTATCAGTGTGTTCTGTGTTTTATTACTTTGATCTCTTCAACTCTCTCTTACTACAAACATGTTTCTGAGAGACACAGCAAGCGCGCGGGGAGGCAGTTGGAGGTTTGGTACTTGGCCTTTGAAAACAAGGAGGTTTGAAGGAAAGAACAGAACAGGAATGGTCGTGTGCCTCCCTCCTGCTCCAGGGGTTTGTCTTGCACCCAGCTGTCCACAATGAGGGCTTCCTGGCACAAGGGCCACTACCTTTGCCCCTGGTTCTGCCCAGTTTTTGCCCCTGTAGGATGTGGAGAATTTTAAGGCTCTAAAAGGCTCTGCACAGAGACAGGATGTCCACTTGGGCAGCTCTCCACTCCCCAGAGCTGGGGCTCACAGAAAGCACCAACCACCTCATACCCCTTTGTATGGGGGATGCCCCAGAGCCTGCTCAAAGCAAGAGGTGTATGAACAGTGCTGGCCTCAGAGAGGAGAGTGAAGCATGGGCCTGTAAACATTAGAAAAGCACGTAAAAAACCAACCAACCAACCAAACAAAAACCATAGCCTAGACTTCCTCAGCAGATCCTTATCAGGATTTGGGGAAATTCTAGAAGCAGATTTTCCAAAGAGCTGTCACTGCAGTGAACCCAAATCACAAATAACTCCACAGCTGTTGTACTAGAGATGTAAGGATTTAAAACAAGGAGAAGTAGTTCCTCTGACTTCAGTGGAGAGTCACAGAGGTATTCTCCCACACAGGCTGTTCCTATAGTTTTTCTCCCAGAAAAGGATAATCTAAAAAAATCACCTGCCAACCTCCAAAATCACATGAGATTCCCTCCTTCTCCCCAAAAATGTATTCAGTCTCTTGAATTTAGCTTGTTTTCAAACTTTCTTGGTACAACACTGAGGTCTAGAAATGCCTCCCCTGTTTTAAGTTAAAAATCGGATTCTCTCAGGTAAGTAGAAAAAAAAAAGCATTATAACACAATCAAAATGTAAAGAACTAACAGTATGGAGTGCATCTACACCAGTGTTTCAGCTGGGCCCTTTCAAGGCAGAGTGGTGTCAGAGGGCATGAACACATATTCACCCACAGAACAAGACCTAGACCAAAACAGCCACCCCCAGAATGTCCCAAGCATAGCTGTCGGGTCCTTGGCACAGGCCGATTTGCTCTCCAAACCAGTTCCCACCAGGCCACACTGATTGCTAGGGCACCCAGAGCCACCACCTCCTGGGCTCCTGTATGGGTAGTTTGTTCCCTGCTGTCATCCATTAAGAGTCATTTATGGTTTGCATCTCTGTGCCCATGCCTGAACTGTGCAAGTTTCATCATGCATTCCTTTACACAGGAGGACAGAAGCACATTAAGCGCATTCAAGTGCTAAGAGAATTAACTGAAAGGGTTAATACACATCTGTAACAGGCTATCCTGGTTATGACATTTACCTTCCCCACCATAAGCGAGTTATCCGGTCTCTTCTCTAGAGTAAAGATAAATGTCAGGAGAGATCAACAATCATGTGTTATAAATATACAATGCATGATTTTTTTTTTTCTTTCCCCTGCTGTTTTGAAGCACTGAAGCTGCTTTAGATGACAGGCATGAAATATTTAGAAACTGCTGGAATAGGATGTTCTGAATCCTCCTAAACTTTTAATAACTTGCAAATTGTGCTGTCACCCACAGGACAGCACAAGGAAGGTGCATGTACCAAGCAGCAGCAGCCAAAAACCAGCTCCAGCTTCACCGAATGGAGCAGGCACCATTTCTCACAAAGCAGGCCTCGTAGCTGCTGGGTGTCACTGTTATACCTGGACAGTGGGGTATTAAATGCAAAAGAAAACACGCAGAATAATTAATTATTCAGATCCAGAGAAATCTTACAGAGAGCTCTCAGCTCAAGCGACGTTAACTTATCACTGTCCGGAGATGCAGAGACAGCCCGCGCAGGCAGGATCCACTTTAGAGTAGGCACACGTGCTCGATAGCTGTTGTTTACTAGGTCATGTTGATTTTGCTTTCAGCTATGTTTTTGTAGGCACCCACGTTCTCCTCATGTAGGAGTGCCTCAGAAATTACAAAATATTACTCCCACTCAACATGCACTTGTGTACGTATACGTTGGGTTTGTGTGTACATAGCTATAGAGATGCCCACCATAAACAAACATTTGCATCCATAAGCTTTCAGAAAAACAAAAGGTATTTTTCTATCCCTTCACAGGAAAGGACGGCACCCAAAGCGAGGAAAAGCTGCAACCTCACCACTTTCATACATCCCCCTCATCCCAGCAGCATTTTGGGATCTCAACTCCTCTGTGTCTCCAAAGGATCATGCTTAGCACAGCCCTGTGGACCACCTCTTTCCCAGGGCTGACTGGGGAGCAGAAAGGGGTCCTGCCCTGCAGAAAGCCTTTCCCTGCAATGCTTCTTGCTTGCAACTCAGCATTTCCCCACAGAGGGGCCTCCAAATGCACAGATAATTTTGCTGTTCTCCTTCCCTGCCTCTGAAGCATCCCTTCTGCTAGCTGTGGAAAAGCCCAGTTTCTTGGAAAGCAGCAGATCCTTGCTTAAGACAGGAATTCCTGTTACGGAAGCTGATCCTGATCAAGCCCTTCCCTTCTGCCCTGACCTCCACCCCAGTTTAGGAAATTTACCTTCCTGGAAATGCCTTGGCTATAAATACAGCCCCAAGAACAGCTTGTGACATTTTTTCCCTTTACTACATAAACTTTCCGCTTGCCGAAATCATCCCAAGGAAAGCCACTGCGGAACATGACCCGGGGAAAGCAGCACTTCGCCGGAGAAGCAGCAAGGCTGGCAGCGGGTGATCCGCACGCAGACCGTGGGCAACCACATCAGCACGGAGCTACCTCGTGCGGAGATGTGCGAGACCATAATATATCCCATCCTAAGGATTCATCCCCTTCCTCACCACCCTTTGTGCACAGTAACCTCCCCTCTTCGCTGTACTCCCGGGTTTGTTTCATTTTGTAAGCAATGGCTCACAGAAGCCACTTGGCGGAAGTTATTAACGCTGCTTTGGTATGGGGAAAATCTCATTAACGTCAGCAAAAGGAGGAAGAGTTCTGAAAAGCTCCCAGCTAATTTGCTTTCTTTTAATTTTCTTGCAATTACAGTAAGCAGTGTAGCGCTCTCCCAGTAAATGAGTCTTTAGCATTGTGGCAGCAGTCCTCTCCCCGAATCAATTCGCACTCCAACTTTTAACCCTTTGCTAGATTGCCCGAGAGGAGAAAAGTGTGGTGCACCTATCCCAGAACAAACGGATTTCAGACGTTAGCAGTAACGTATCCACAGGGTGGAAAATCCCTGTTTTGGCTGTGTGGGGTTTGGGTTTTGTTGTTTTTTTTTTTTAATTTTCACTTCACAGTCGTCACAGAGGTACTGAGCTGGTGCTTCCCACATCCTTTACTTGGTCTAAATTCAGTGTCTCTTACAGTAAACACAGTTCCTAAAGGCTGCGATACAGATCTGTTCTGAAAAGAGGTTCAGTGTAGCATATTGTGTGGGATTTTTAAATCCTGCCTTGCCTGATTTTTAAAACTCACTGTGATCTATTTTCCCTTACTGCTTTGGAAAGTTGAAGAGCAACAGTTCTATTTCAGATTGCAGCTTATTATTTTTACCCCACTGTAAAAAAAAAGAAAAAAAAAAGAAAAAAAAAAGAAAATTAAAAATAATAAACCAGAAAGAATGTTGAAGGATATTTAAGAATACAGTCTGGAGGGTAGTAAGGGGACAGGGTTTTGGTTTGCATTTTATTAAAAAAAAAAAAAAAAGCAGCATCAAAAATTGTCCTCTCTATACAGTAAAATTAGATGGATTTTTCAACCACCAATTATGTTACAATAGATCCCAACACCAAATTTTCAGAGTGGAAGGTTTTCAATCATAATTAAAAAAAAAAAAAAAAGTTGGTTGGATTTTTTGTTTTGTTTTGCTTCTTTCTAAAAAATGTGGAAAAGTGGAATTGTGGAGGGAAATCATGTTCTGTTAGCCCTAAACGAGATCACTTATCCACATCAAAACACGTCAGGGAAGTCCAAATACCATTATTATTATTTGATGGCTCTTGAGTCAATAATCCCCCCCCCCATTTAAAATTCTCAGCTATGGATGCATCTAAGAACGCTAGCTTTCCATTTTAATTCAGTTTCTAACCAAATCTCTACAGTATCAACTCTAAAATCTAAATCAAAATCCTAACCCAAAATAAAGAAGACTCTGCTGTTACTTGTTTCTCTGAAGTTTGACCAGCATTTTTCACCCATTCCCACGGCAGCACGCAGGGGAAGTGCAGAAAGCAGAGGCCCCCAGGAGGTAGCGAAACTCCTACTTGGACATTTGGAAGTCTCTACCCAGGTCCCACCAAACACTGCAAAGGTCCAGCCCTTCTAGTAGAGCACATTGCTGACACTGAACTGGAGAGAAAGGCTTGATCAAAGTAGCATGAGAAGTTTCCTGCTTTCACAGTTAACAGAGGCCTCTCCATCAAAGAATGACCCACCTGACCTGGAGACTTCACAAAACAAGAGGAAAACCCCTGTCCTGGCATGTGCTACAGTACACAGATTTCTTTTGCAGAGCACCAATCAACGTAGCGGTGTTGATTAAAAATTACATTACACTTGGAAATTAGGTGGTTAATGAACTGGTGTTTGACCGGACCCTTTGCTGAACACATTTTAGCCAAGGGAAGCTTGCTGCACTAATTTGCAAGTTGCAGAAAACCCCACTGCTGCCAACATTTCAGAATAATTAAGTAAGACCCTTGCTGTCTATGGAAAGAAAAGAAGCCCATAAAGACACATTTTTAGCTTCTTTTAAAGGATATTTGATGATCACAAGCCTCTTGCATGGATAAAACTGTCTGCACAATGAAAAAAGGATGCCCACCAGTACATACGTAAGTGTACCAAGCCCTGTGCTGAGGAACGTTTGCTGCATCATTTATAGCTACTCTACATACTGCATAACGTATGCATGGATGAGCTATACCCAGTGCAGGATACTGAAACTGTCTCATTTGTCCAGGTCATTCACACTCACATAAGTCACAATCACATAATTAAAGGATGGCCATAAACCAATCAATCTTCACTCAAACAAGGGATAGCAGAAGAAGGTTAATTTTTGTTTGTTAGAAACATGTCCGCCCCATTTACAAGTGAAATCGAGGGGCTGTTGGGATTTTCAGCACTTTAAAAAAAAAAGAGGGAGGGGGGGGAATCTGAAGTGGGTCAAGAAAAGCAAACATAGGATTTTGCTGTAAAGTCACGCAACAAACCCCAGGGCTGGCACCATAGCAGTGGTCGCTGTCAGGAACTAAACACCAACTCTTGGCTACAGAGATATGAAGCCATTAGAAACACAAGTCTTCCTTTCCACTCATCAGTACTCCATTCTCAGAGCTGTGAATAAAAGCCACAGCCTGTCTGTAAAATCCACAGCACTTCAAAATGAAATCTTTAGTTATGAAAACACAGGGCACTGAACACATCATCTGGCAGTACAGTCACTGGGAAATGGCCCCTTCTTGTCACCCCTTCCTACTCAGGACCCAGAACTCCTCAGCTGACAGGAGCATTAGAAAACCCATTCTGTTGCAGAGCCAGAAATTTCTGCTCTTGCTCAAAACACTGAGCTCGCTGTGCTCCTAACAAAGCGGTGTTCAAAACAAGCACTGGCATGTGCATTTATGTGAGGTGACTGAATGGCCCTGCAGGTTGATGAAAGGTTCTGGAGACTTTCACATGCAACTAAAGTTGTCAGCTTTAACCCAAACCATATCAGTGGTGTCTGAAACTGGCTGCAGCTGGAAGACTGCTGGTGCCCTATCTAACAGGGTTGGTAGTATCGCTGCAACTCCCAGAAAACAAATATACATGCTGTTTGGGGTACTTTGTACAGAGAGGCCAAGACTTGGAAAGTAATGAATTTTGAACTTCCTTTTTGTGCACAGTGTTTGTCCTGCCAGCTCAGCCTGTGGTGGCAGCCAGTAAGCTCTTCGAGTAGATACCAGGCCTTTTGTGGGTCGTGATATACGCTCTGCAGCTAAGTTGTAATTGAAAATATCTGTTGTGTTACCATTTCATACAGTCCCACCATCCATCTACCACAGCCTCATGAACTGGGGGCTTATGGATGTCACTGATGTCTCCAGGAGAATACGTTAGAAGAGTCCATCCCTCCCACACCACACAATAAAATCCTGATAATGGTAAAACTGAAGATCATCCCTGAAGAAAGTAAAAAAAAAAAAACCCAAACAAGAAACAACCCAATACCATCCATCTCTAATCTCCCCTTCCCTCCATCTCCCAAGGCTGTGACCAGTTCTGCCAGTCAAGTTTCCCATGACAGCTCAATGTTAGTAAACTCATTCCAACACAAAAGATAAACATGGATACGTAAATTCCCCACCTCATTTGCCTGCATACAAACACTTAGCCTGAATGAAGCATAACCACACCCCTGCTGCTATAGCACCCTCTGAAACTCACTTCCGAAAGCAAAGGTCTCCGAACAGGCCACAGTGGGAGCGCCCTGCGAGACCCGGCCAACTCAACTGTAAAGTTGTACTGAACTAAAGCATTCCCATTAAACCTCATTTTACCAGGATCTTCAAGCCTCCCACTGGCACTAAAACCCGTCTGGTTTTAGCTTATTTTTACAACCTCACACTGACCACCTTAAAAAATCTTATTAACCTGATGAAAAGTGCTCCCTGGGCCCTACTTTCTAAACAGTACCAAGCTGCTCATCAGCCCTTACCCAAATGACAGAGAATAAAGAGTGATCCTCCCTGTGTGAGTTCCAGGCTTTGCCCCTGCCTCGCTGAGGCGGCAAACCTGCTGGCTCACTCCCGTTCACACAGCCCTGCACATGCTCAATAACACCATTGATTTTGTGCAGGCATAGAGAATCCACATTGATTCCCACCCATTAAAAACAGAGCAAGCTGCAGTATTTGCTAAATGGATAGAAAAAGACTGAGGTCAGGGTGGAGGGGTGGGAATAATGTCATTACCCCGAGCTCGTTCTGAAGGACGGAGAATTATAAAAAATGCTGATAAAATAGTAACCATTTGACTTTATGTTATTTGCTGTAGTTTCTAAATTACAAAAATAGCAATTCAACGGCAAGAGGTGCCCAAGCGCAGAGACAAGGGATGTACAAAAGCAGGCATCCAAGAGCATGTAGCTGTGATTAGTTGCATTTGGAGCATGAAGACACACACACATGCAGTGAGAGAGGGCACAGACAGAGGAACAGAGAGAGAAGCCCTGTGAGTAGCTGTGAGGGCCCTGTCTGCTTTTCAGTTCTTTGTTTTAGCACATGAAACAAACAGAGCCATCGCACAGGTCACCAAGGACCTTCCTTCTGCAACTGTGGCCCCAGCTGTGCTGCACACAAAAACTATTATTATTCTCTATTGGCTGCACCTTTTGGACAATGATTCAGTGGTTTGTTGGTTTTTTCCTTCTCCTTGTGTGCAGTGCCACTTAGACTTTCACTCCGTTTTATGTTTTATTTGTACACTCTTGAAATCTCCATGTAGCGACTAAAAATTCATGAGGAAGCCATGAGTAGGAGCCTCTGCTCCCCCTGTTCTAACCGTAGTGAGCAGCTAAGTAGGTACTGGGCAGATATCGGTGCTGCCGCAGCAGCGAGGGAGTGGGAGAAGCTGCGGGTGGGCAGTGAAATGGTGCTGCAGCCCTGGGGGTGCTTCCTCATCCCGCACATGGGAGCGCAAGCTACAGACGGGGCTGATGTAGGGCACCGTGGCTCACTGGTGGCCAGCAAATGTATCCCAGAGCACAGACATGCCATGCTGTGCTTCAGCTCAACACCACGCACCACCCGACCACGAGCCTGCCTGTGCGTGGCAGAGCAGTCATCAACTCTTCAACTTCAGTCCGATGATGTGAACAGGCAAGTGCTTGCTAGCATTAGTGAGGCTTTCATAATTGGTCCCAGTTGGTTAGTTGTAACATGCCTTGTTGTTGAGCAACTACCTACTAACACTGTTAGACATCCCCCAGTTGCATAAGGAGGGTTAGTATCATTATTAATTACAGGCTGCCACCGACCTGTGTCACATACTGCAGATAAGAAAGTCTTTAAGCTCCAGGTCAGTCAAGGCCTCATTGGAAAAATAGTGCCAGCTTCAAGGAAAGTAAGCTCAGGCTGGAACCGCAGCAGCCTCCTGCCCTTTCTGCCACGCTGCAGTTCCTGCAGCACCTCAGTCCTCTCTTCTGGTTGCCACAGGTCCAGTGCCAAGGCCTGCCAGCCCTCCGGCTACCATGAGGGCCAGCATGCAGAAACCCTGGCTCACCAGAGAGGTGCACATGGGTATACACCATGCGAGCATGGTAGATGTTTCAAAGCATCATGAAGATACGTGCCCCACTGCGCAGCCATGCCACCAGTGAAAACCGTGACGGCAGCAAATCCTATAGCGTGGCACAGCTCCAAGCATAACCTAAGAGCTAAGCAAGGCAGCAGCAGCATCAAGCAAATGTACTGCTCCTAGTGTGGAAGAGAAATAATCAGAGGATCTCTCAGAAGGCAAAAACATGGGGGAAATACAATGGAAGTGGCTATTCTGTAAGTTACTTGAGCATATCAATGTCTCTAAAAATAAAAGCTTGCGACCATCCCCGCTGCCCCAGCCTTCACTTGCCATGCAATTTCATCTGTGCCACATGGGAAGTCGGGCATTTGCTGCAGAAAAACTAGTAGCATCCCCTTCTTTCTGCCCTGCCATGACAGCACTCTTACAAAAATAATGACTATCGTCTGTCCATAGGATTCTCACATGGCTTGAAATGCCATTCTGTGGGCAGTAATCAGATCCTGTAGCCCCAGGCTAAGGTAAAAGCTGTGTGTGTGTCTAGGAGCTTGAGCTCTGGGGTTGCTCAGAAGCACTGACCTTGAACTGGAAATGAGTCTCTTCAAACCCCACATGAGACCACACTGTAGAACTGGGCTGAGAGGAGTGGTCCACCAGGCTGTATCAGCTCAGCTGTCTAGATCTCCTCTGCTCTTTGCTATACTCATCCTTCATCTGAATCAACCTCTCATGCTCTGGATTTTCTCCTGCCTTCTTCTCTCTCCAACTTCTATTTTGTCTGCCCTTCAGAGCCTGAGAAGGGCATCAAGGTGCTAGGAAAATGCCCTGAGAACTAACACGTGGGACAGACACTGCTGCACTTCAAGCTACTGAGGAGAAGCAGCTGGCAATTCTCCACCTCTCTCTGAAGAGGAGGCTGAAGGCTTGGGCTCATTCAAGGTCCATGTAACAGGACACTCATCTAAGTGGGGTGGCTGTCAATTTTGTCTTAACACTCAGCTGCCAAATGTTGCAGGTTGATCCTAAGATGTGAGCTATCTCCCCATGCATGCCCAATGCTTCCAGCAACCACAGAGGAACAGCAAATACACTGCTCCATACCCACTATCACCATTCCTCATTTTAGTGCAGCAATTCAACACATACTTTTAATGTTACCCATGCCTCTGGAAGCCAAGAGGGCCGTTCACATAAGCTTAAGCTTAGTTTCTTTTGCTAGATCATAGGTACTGATGCTGGAAGGTAATTCTCTAAATCCAACATAAGTGTTTAAAGTTTATTCCCAAAGGGTTTATGTAGACATAAATATACAGATTAAAAAGTAGCAAGACTTTGGGGTTTTTTTATTACTTTCCAAAGTAGCCAGGCACATGGATATTTCATCTCTTGTATCTGTTTTCTTCCAACCGCACAGTTCAGAGACTTCATACAGATCAGAGGCAAAGTCCAGACTGACAATTTCATTAAAAAAAAAAAAAAAAAATTAAAAAGAGAGAATTGCGTTTTCTTATGTTCTCTCTTCTTTTATTGCTATTTTCAAAATGAAGAACAGACCCTATCAAAGTGCTAAGGGCTGAAAACATAACTAAACGATACAGGAAACCCAACTTTCTGCCAATCCATTTTTATCGTCTCTTTGTGACCATAACAAAGCTGAGAACAAGAGCTAAACAATAGAGGAAAAAAAAGAATAATTTCAACATTATTTTTTTGCTGAAAGTAACATCAGTGACAATAACAAGAATCCATTCAAAACACAGAATGTTATCTTCCAACCCAGTTAACGTGCCATTCTTTCTCTTGCTCATTATCTCTCCTACACATCAAGCAATATTTTGACCCTCACAAAGGAATACATCCAGAGCCACCACACCTCTGGATGCATATTGACATTGTCAAGTAGAACCCAGCCCGTGCTACCTTTCCCTTCCCTCATCCTTCACGCACCTGCCATGAGGAGATAGGCTATCAAATGAGCCTCCAGAAAAGGGTTTCCAGAAATGGCAATATGTCCATCTTCTGCTTTTGCTTGTGTGACCCTTCAGAACACAGTCCACTAATTTAAGTGGCTACCAATGACACGAGCTGTATTTTTGACAGCTATGAGGATGATATTGCTCAGATAAGTTTTGGTTTTGATACAGGCCTTCACTTTTACTTCCTTTTACCTCCTGAAATCAACTGGCAGTATTTCATCATTAACTTTTTAGCATAGTAACCAGCAAATTCAGCTAGCCTCAGCTGAACCTGTTTACCTTTCAGATTTCATCTGTCCCTCTTAATATTGTTGTGAGCTTCAAAAAAATACTCCATTTTCCCCTTGGATGATTATTCTCTGTTTGCAGTCTCCCACTGGCAAGTAAAACACTCAGCCAAAATAAATGGAAACTTTTTTAAAGCCATCAGATACTCCTTCCACCCCACTGCCCTGGGCTTCCTTTGCAGTGCACAGCTCTGCACGGAAGCAGCTAGTTGAAACATGAATTCTTACCATGGTGGAGCCAAAAAAGGCCATCAGCTTTCCTTCTGTATGCCAGCTGTCACATTAACGTGCATGGTAGCCCTCACAGTCACGTGTACCATTATACTCTCTATTACCCTTTTGTTTAACGGCCTCAGACACAAAAATCTTTGTATGTTAGGTGCTGGAAACACAGCTAGACTGGAGAGTACAGGGAGAAAAATACAGTGTTGGTCAGCAGTATTACCACAAGTGATCTAATCATATGATCTGCAGTTAACACACACCTCATTACAGTACCGCTCCTCTCGTTGTCAAGTTAACTGAAACATTGCTAACTTTTTCCTTGCTGCCTCTACGTGAGCATCAGCTGCTGGAACAGACAATTCTCCTTCTCCTCTAAAGGCTTCAGCTGGTGAACTTCCTGGGCTCAGGAGCTACATGAGTCACCAGAGTTACCTAAAAATTGTTCGGCGACAATGCTACAAAACCTTCAGCACTTTTCATGTCTCATCAGGCCTAGGGTACTACATTAGCCCTTTAGAATCCTTCAAACCAGACAAGGGTTGGCAAAAAGAAAACCAACAAAGTTAACCCAATTCTTTGAACTGTAGAATTTTTGATTCAGCATCACTCCAGTTGATTCAGGCCCAAACCCCACATGTCTACTCTGCCTCCACCCCTAAGCAGGAACCTTTGGGGACATACAGTAGGTTCGGTAGTGGATAGAAGTTTGCTACTCCTTAGCTAATGCAAACCAGCAGATGCTGGGACAGAGAGGGCAGAACCTGAATGTGCACCCACATGCCAATCCCACACGCTCACAGCAAAATCAAGGCAAAACCTGTCAGCACAAAATAACTCATATCCATGAAAATAAAACAACAGCTGTGATTACTTCTGTCCTTCAATAAGCAGAAGACAGAGGTCAAGATGCCACTGAGGGACTCACGGATTACTTTCTGGCTCATCACAGAAGAAACACACCATCCTGTTTGGAAAGTGCCTATGTCTGGTTTTGAAGTCTCCAGATAGTGAAAGGGTGAAACCTCATCTTCTTTCCTCCCACAGACTTTGCTTACACGAGGAACAGCAACTCCCAGATAGCCATCACCTGTAAGAGGATTTCTACTCTGCTCTTCCCCTTTCTCAGTTCCTAGAGCCACTTCACTTCTATTTATTCCTCTTAGAACTGAACATTTCTCATAGTATGTGTATATATATATGCATACCTCTGTTCTCCCCTTTTTTTTTTTGCCTTATAAAGCACCACAGAGTAACTGTGTATGAAAGGCAAAGGGCACTTCCTTGACCTTCCTCCTCAAACAGGTAACAGCTGTGGCTCTAACTCAGCTTAAGTCAGGCCACAAGATTAGTGTTTTTCAAGCAAGATAACTGCTCTCAACTGCTTGAGAGTTGCTCATTTTCCCCCAGTGTGACCTGAAGGAGGAGGCAACTACTGAGCCTCCACCTGACATTTAGGTACCTTTAGATTAGCTTAGGCTAATTTGAAGCATCAGTGCAGCAAGTGGTTTGAAAAATTAAGATAGAAACTTCAGAAACTGAAATCACAGCATTTGGGGGTCTAAAGCTGGGAAATGTATAACCCCATACTAATCGTAGCATCTTTAGGTAAATTCTCTCTTCTGGTAATGACTCACTCATTTATAAACCAACATCAGTCACTTTTCTAACCTCATTGCCAATAAGCAGCAGAGCAGAAACACTTTCCAAGCAGAAAATGCTCTTTAGTGTAAAACAGCTTTTCGGTCCCACTGTGCTGGGGCCTAAAACTTGTGAACCTAATGAACGCACAGATGTAAGCAGTAAGCTTCCTCCATGTTACACTTAAATCTCTTGCCTGCAGTGAGCAAACATACAAGGGGAGGCAAAAACCTGATAGGATTTAAATGTGTGGTACTTGAGCAAAGCATCCCTCAAATCCTGTGCGAACTGCGTTGCTAATGCTGCCTTTTCATATTCAGAAGTACAGATGATGAATCTTACTACTTGTAATTCTTATTTTCACACATGGAGCACTGATCTCACACCAACAGCCCCTCGCCTCGTTCTACTTCTCAGCAGCTAGCACTGCCCTTAGCCAGCCACTGCTCTGACCCAAACATGCATCAAAATAAGCAGAGAAAGACATGGCAAACCGTACTCCAGTGTGTGACTGATGTGCATTTGCCTTCACGGGCCATCTACTGCTGGAGTGACGCCTGTGGGTCACCACACCGCTGTTCCCAAGAGCAGCTGCTGCTGGGCTGTCATCAGAGCTGAAAAAAAAGAGCACCCCTTCCCCACTCCATCTCCTTTGCACATGGCAAGAAAACGACTTGAGTGGGAGGAGAGAAAGGAGAGTAAACACAAAACCACAGAAATAAGCAACTAGGAGCAGAGACTGAAGTTTACATCTTTCATGTACACCCAACCTGTGGACTCTGATTGCAGCAGGCCCTTGTTTGAGCCCTGCTAATTGTACTGTTACTCACAAGTATCACTGCAGAAGCAACTGCTTGTCACCATACTGAGCTAGCTTATTTCCCAGCCCCTGGTCTGAACATAGGTATCTTTACCAAGAGACAATATATCTTTATGTATTACAGAAATGGACTCTGAAGTGCTGCAGACAATAGCTGCAATAGGGGGGAATTGATTTCTCTTAGGCAAATAGTTCTTTTTAAGTAAAACAAGCTAAACTTGCAGCTGTTTCAAACCTGCCCTGGGACAGTAAGTATGAGGGTGGCCTTGATTTTTCATATCATTTTGCCAGGCTGCAGACTTAAAGGGACTTACTGTGCTTATAAAGCTCAAGATAAAAAAACAGACAGCAGGAAATCCTGTGACAGGCTTGTTTTGATGATCACGTGAGAGAGACAGTAGCAGGAGGACAAAAAAAAAAAAAAAAAAAAGACATAAAAAAACCTAAACCCAAGAACACCTGTGGCTAACCTGCAAGTGGGGAGACTGAGACTTCTGAGCCTCTTGATGATCCTCCCAATATTACTGAAATGACTCTGGCAGCAAGTGTAGAGACAATACAGATTAGTTTAGGATTCAGTGCTGGGTTTAAAAGAAAAAAGGTTCCTAGATATTTATATCAAGAGTTCCCACATGACTTCAGGTGGTAACACACAGAGTGGTTAAAAAGTGTATTTGCACTCTTGCCTCCTTTCCCCAAGCTGCCTCAACAGCATAGAGGAACTCCAGCTCAGATGCATTTGAAGTATCTTTGTTTCCAAATCAGAAAAGTGTTGCTTTCAGGGAGGCCAGCCCCAGGCACAGGACTGTGTGGCACGGGGTGGTGTGAACACCCACGGAGGCAGACTGTGTGTAAATAGGCAAGTTATGGAATAACCTGGCAGAGGGGAAGAGGAGCCCTGCTCTCCAAAAACATGTCCCTCTGATGTGAAGAAGGGTGGGGTGAGGTGAGCTGCCTGAGCATGGGCAGGACACCTGTGTCAGAGCTGGTGGTTGACCACTGAGCCCTGGTCAGCAGCCCTGCCACCACAGCTCTGCTCCTGCACTTTGCCCGTACAGCACTGCCCGGGCCACGGGCAGCACCACTGAGGGTGAATGGGGCTGCCTGCATCCAGAGGGCTGCCTTCTCTCTATGGGCATCCCTGACACACTTAAAAGCTGTGGCAGCCTTCTTTTTTTAGAAGCAAATTTGCGTTTACCTTCTTTTCACTGTGTTTTCCTTGCTCTTTTGCACAACTGCCATGTTCCCAAAAGAAGGATCTTTGAGCCTTTCAGCTTCTCCCAGTGCTCATACCCTCACCTGAGGCCATCCTGCTGCTTGCACTGGTCACACTGGCAATCTTATCCCTTTTCCTCCTGTCTCCTTTCCCTTCTTACAAGGGAGATTGTAACTTCAGGCAGGAAAGAGAAACCACTGTAAATTAGAAACTCCTAAGAAACAAACGCTCTTTTTCATGCAAGTATCTCTAACAGTGATGAGCAAGGGAAAAGCAATGTGGGAAAGACAGGGTATGGTTAACGGGTGGCCCAAAGCCCAGATTGCAGGGTGCTCTTATGGTCTCTGGTTGTTCCAACAATTAATGGTGAGTGGGCAGCCAAAAATCTTTTTATTTAATTTGTTGTTGTTGTTGTTAATCTGTGCTTAGTGAGGACTTTGCCAACCAGCTCCCTGTGGTGTTTTACCTCGTTGGACTATGGCAGAGGTTTTACAACTCCAGCTGACTGGTGAGGACCAGAGTCCCTCACTCTGAGATGGCACCAGCTGATGGAAAACCAGTGCTCCTGCCTCTGGTACCTGCCTCTGGCTGCCTTTCATGTACTTGTCTCTGATCTACAACACCCCTAAAAGATTGACCCCTGCCTGTGGACACACAAGTTCCTTCCTTTTCAGCCACCAAGACAAAACAGGTATCTGCAGAAGGAATAAATACTGTCAGTTCCCTGTCTTTGACATATAGAAGCTGTTTTCAAAGAGGAGAGGGAGACAGAAGGGACTGGCTCAGCACTCAGCTGAGATATTTGATTTTTTACCACTCCAAACGTGAATAAGCCAAAAGGAAGCAGCACAAGACTTCTGCCCCATCTCAGGCTATTGACAGCTTCTTTTTGCTGAGGAAAGCCTGCCTGTCAGGGTACTTCCAAACAGCCCTTTGTTACAAATATTCTTGGGCCTGGAGGCACATAACTGGGCATATTTTATACGCTTGGTTAATAAATAAAATAAACCAAAGCTCTCCTGTGATGGCCTTTCTGACTCTGCACAGGGACACAGGACTCCTCTGAGCGAGGCCAGCACCACGTGCTGGAGCCAGTCAGAGAGATGCTGCCGCATCACAGGGAAAGGGGCAGATCACTAACTTTGACAAGATAAAGGAGGAGCTGGAGTGCCTGCTCAGAGCAAAAACAAAAAACACCTAAGGAAATGGCAAGTTCAGCAGAGAAATCCCTAGGGAGATTGTTCTGGCTGAAATACAGGCTTTTCTGTTTTGAATTAGACCTCAGAAAGGGAGTTATTTTCTGTTGGATGCAGCATACGCACAACACCAGTTTATCATCCCTGCTCTGAGGTGATTTATAGGCAAAAGATCTAGGCAAAGAACTATCTTTGCTTGAGTTTTGTAAAACCTGGCCTGACTATTACAAAAATGGAACAAAGCCAACAGCTTTAAACTCAATGTCCATTCCCTTCCAAGGTTTGGTGGTCCAGCTACAATGAAACTGAGATTCAATTAACCCTGGTGTTGGTTTTGCAAAAAAATTTATGCTGAAATTTGGTTCTGAAAAAAACCCACCCAGTTCCAAACTCCCAAGTGTCATTGGGAAAGACATAAACTGCTTATAATAGTATAAACTGAAGTCTGCTTTCCTCTGTAAAGTCTTCTGCAATGTACTGTCTGTTCTGCAAGCCTACAGTCCTACCAGGCACGATCATCATCACTAAGTGAAACCAAGCTTAGACTTCACTGATGAACTTGGTGATTTCACTGCAGTCCTCAGAAGAAACTTTTCTCCTCAAACCTACTTTTCTCCTCTTCTCTGCTCTTTACCTTGGAGAGGCAGAGTCAGTAAAGCAGTGAATGTTGCAGGTAAGACTGAAACAGACTGGCAGAGCCATGAGGCTCCCACACTGCTAAAGCAATCAAGTCTGAGATAGAGACGTTTTTGCAAGTCTGGAATGGCCAAAGATTTTGAAATATAAGTGCACTAACACTGTTATACAAGGGCATAACAGATGCCAATTCACTGACTAAACTAATAAATATAGCCAATCCCTGCTGCCATTATTACTGCCTCATTTAAAGGGCAGTTTTGGCCAGAATGACACATACCCTGAGTCACACAATAGGGAAGAGGTTGTGATGCTGCTCGGGAATGTAGCTCGCTTTGGCTCCCTGTCAGCATGGCTAGAAGACGGATATCTGTCATGGCATGATGTCCACATGTGGCAAGATGGATCCAGATTAGCCCCCTGCATCCCTCGGTACCGGTATTCACCCAGCTAAGCATGTACAGCCAGTTACAAACCACACCTCTACACAGCCTCACTATATTCTCCACTGGGCAGTTGACAACGTGAGCGCAGGGCTTTATGCCTGTGTATTTTATTGCAGTGTCTGAAACTAGACCGATAAACACCTCTTCAAACTGATACTCAGCTTCATTCTGTTACCCAAACATTTCATCAAAGGCCACTTACCTACAAAGCAGACAGCTCAATTCAAGCCAGACACGCCACATACCAAAGCCTTTTGAAACAAGCAACCACAACTACATTTATCTGTTAATGGTGCAGGAGTGACAGACATTACTTTAGGTCCTCAATATTTTGCAAATTTTAAGTCTTAAATCTCATAAGGTGATTGTGCCATTAGTTAGTGAAATACTGTCATCTCTCGAGTGTAACACAGCAGTTGTTTCAGCTGAGAGCAAAGAAAAGCCAAGAGGGTAAGGTAGCATATTGGCAGTGACTCCAGGAGAAGCCCTCCTGCTCTGGGCATCCCAGTGCTGCCACCCCCACACTAGGGAGCTGCTTTAGTCCCAGCAAGGGAGGACCACAGCTCTACCAGCCACTGTAACTAACACCTCTCCCAGAGGACAGTAACTCCCATTCACCTGGGTGCATGAATACAGGCTCTACTGGAGGGGGCATCTGTTGCAGCCTGAGCTCTGCATTTCTCAGGATGTGTTTTTTTCCTGGGAATCTGTATATACACGGATTATCAACCCAGAAGGGATCTCTCTGGTCATTCACCCCCCTGACCTCCTGCAAAATGGAGATCACAGAGCCTACATCAATGATCTCCCCTTCAAACTACAGCATAAAAAAAGGGGAAAATAAAATCCCCTGAAGATACCCTGTGACATAGCAGCTATCACAGCTTTTTTATCAGTTGTTCTGTGAACTGAACCCGATTTCTAGCCTGAGCATGTCTGGCTAAAACTGCCAGCTGCAAAGCCCTGCTCCAGCACTTTGAGTTGGGCAGAGCAGCCCTCCATCAGCAGCTTCTGTTCCTCACACAGGCATCTCCAGACCATGGCTGCTTCACCACATACCTCCAGGAAAGGTGACTGATCGGGCCCAGGCTGACTCAGCTAGTAACAAGAGACAAGATGAAGGACTACAGTGACTGGGGGCAGGCTGGCACCACTGTCCCAAGCCAGGGGGAACACTCAGACAACCACCAGCCAGGTTCTATATGCACAGACTACAGATGCTACATCAGAAGCACTTTGCACCACAGGCTGAAGATGGTTGGGAGGAAGGAGGCAAATCCTCTTCACAGCACTCCTCCCTTTAAACGACAACTCTGACCACAGTACTGACAAAATCTCTGACTTGGCTGAAGCAGTTGCCCAAGGAGAAAAAGCATGGAATTTGTTTAAAGTCACTTCTGTGGTTCCACCTTGGGGAGAAGAAAATAGGAAAGGGAAGGCTTTATATTGCTTTGAGAATGAGCAGGATTCCAAACAACTTTCCTCACTTGAAAGGATTTGGCCATCACACTCTTGAGAGTAAACAACAACAAAAAATAATAAAGTAAGAGGGAAAAGAAAAAGCAAGTTTTTAATAAAGTACACGGATGACCTGGGAATTAGCTCCCAAAAGCCCATGAAAAAACCTCCATCTGAAAGCCAACCTCTACATTATATTCACCAGTGTTCTGCATCATCCTTCCTTCAATGCATGGGGCACAGTGCTTCTGTCACTTCTTCAGCATGCCAGCTTAGAGCCTGAGAGGTTTTACTCTGAGGAAGCTTTTCCTTCACATTCAGTTTGAATGTGCCATTTCTTGATGTTATCTTTTATACTTTTATATATCTTTTATGCTCTAGCAAGCAAAACAAGCATAAATTAAATGGAAGACACATGAAATCTTTATAAAGCCCAGCCCAGTGTTTCCCCTAGCGTGAAAGTTCCTTCTCTTTGGAGTGGAATGGGTCTTTACTTTGTGCTGTATTTCTCCCCATCAGAAAATGAAGAATTTAAATTTTCCTCATGACTTGAATTTAGCTTCATCAGCAGCCCCCTGCTGATGTAATTCAACCCAACGAGACTTTTTCTTTTTTCTTTTTTTTTTGTCCTGGTGAGCTGCTGCCCCTTTCCCCCTTCCTCTCATCAATCCAGGCATGGAAAACAAGGGAGGAATTAGACAGCCAGAACTTATTATCTAACAAGCTGCAACTTAGGACTGGGCAGAAATAACATTCAAAATATAAACCCCAAATTTTATCAAGCCTTTTCCTCCCAAGAGACTGCCACAAAGATATTCCTTGTTTGTTGCTGAGATTGAACCATTTTTCTCTTTCATTTCTGCTTTCTGTCACATATTTCATTTTGGCTGCCCCTTCTGTCTTTCAGCTAGGGACCTAGGCTGCTAATGCAGAATCACAGATAACTCAACAACAAAATGCCTGTATTATTTCCACACACACACACACCCCCCCCTTCTAGTCTGCCAGGTAATTGCAACCCTAAAAGCTTTTGCATATTTACCACAGAAACATGTCTCTTCTGGAGGATGGGACTGTCATCAGGTAGAATATTTCATTTAATAAGCCCCTCTGAGGTATAAACTAGGGTTAGGGATTTTTTTCTGTCCTCCTCCAGAGCAAAGGACAAGCAGATAGAAATCAGCTGCTGCAGTGCTACACTGTCAAAGTTCCTGTTCCTGTGAAAATTAACTCTTCCCAAGCTCAGAGCTCAGCTGAGCTTTGCCACTGATATATTTATGAAGCAAGAAAAGGGTCTGCTAGCAACTCGTGTTGTTTTTTTGTCCCCAATCCTCCCCATGTATACAACAGATTTCTTTCCTATTTACAAACAGAGCAACTACCCTGCTTTTCTGTAACCCATCTGATGAGCTGTGGATGCTGCCAGGACTGATTTTCATTAGATCAGTCATCAAGAAGGATCACATTTTCCCTCTTCGACCCTGTTTCAGAGAATTAAAACAACAAAAACATGGCCTGAATATTTCTAAATTCAGCTGTCATTTAAAGACAAATTCCCCTTTTTTCCTCCCCTATTTTCCCCCAGCCCTGCAGTAGGAGTGGAATTGCTTTTCTTAGTCCTTGACATGTTGAATCAAGCTGACTGGTACCAAAGAGAGGGTCTGAGGAAAACATCTACACACTTTGTGTCTCGAGGTCAGGATGGATGACCTTCCAGGGGTTATGAAAAGAGGCTGCTTTGCTGAAACTGTTCAAGAGACTGAAAAGGAATACAGATGGTTTGTTTGCACGTTTCACTTCGGGCACACCTACGCGGAGGTGAGAACTCCATCCCTGAACATCACAAAGCTGCAGTTAAAAGCACTGTGAGTGGGAATCAACTGTCCACGACAGGTCCTCAGTTCAACACCAAATTACTGACAATACTAATTCATCCCTACCAACAGCTTCCCACATGGAGGAAGGTGTTTCCTACCTGGCCAGGCTGCCTGCTCACCTGGAGAAGAGCCGACAGGAGCCAGCCAGATTGATTCTAGCAAGCTCCACAGCCTGTGTGAAAACTACTCCTTGACAAAGTACCTTCTGCATCCATACAGTTTTCCTGCCCGCCAACCTTATTCTTAATAAGTCCCTTGTTTCACGTATTAGTAAGGACTGGAAGACTATCTGAAAGATGGACTGATTACAGTTAAGGTCTTTCTGAAACCAAGAACCTACTTGCATTGCCTTGGAAAGGGAATATGGACTCTCCAGATGCATTCCCTTTTCAGTACACAGTCCCAGAGAGAACGAAGTAAGGACAGAGGTGAAAGGCTTTCTAAACTGTAATTGGCAAAGTCTATTTTTACAACATTTTATAGTTATTTACAAATTTACAATGGTTTTGAATGCAAGGAAATTTCAACAGGTTAGAATACCTTTTTTTTTGTGTCACCACCAAGCCATTCTAAGAGCCACTCCAGTTTAGGATTAAGGGATGACTCTCACTCATTTACAGGAACGTAGGAAACTTCTCATAGGTAAGATACTTCTCATAATGTTATTTGGGCCCAGTCTCTTACCTGTAATATCTGGATTGAAGGTAGGTAGAACACACAGCTTTAGAGACATGGCTAGCTGAACCAAAGTCTATGACCTTGACCCTATATGGCTGTCGGGATGGGTCTACCAACATGATGTTCTCTGGTTTGAGATCAGCATGAATCAGTCCCAGGCTTTTCAGCTTCATTAGGGCAGTTGCTACCTGCTGGAGAATTGGTCGAATGTACTTAAGGGGCAAGGGACTGAATTTGTTTTGTTTTAGGAAATCATAGAGGTTCTGCTCCAACATTTCAAAGACCAAGCACGTGTGATTCTTGTGCTGGAAGCACTCGTAAGCACGGACGAAGTTGTAGTCATCCGCACTTTCTGTGCTCAGACGAGCCAGGATGCTCACTTCAATCTGGCCTTGCCGGGCATAGGAAGGATGGTTCTTTAGGATCTTGATGGCCACAATCTCATTAGTGCCACGTTTCCAACATTTGACTACTTGTCCGAAAGTTCCACGGCCAAGAAACTCTAACACTTCATATGTGTTGGTCATGGAACAGAGCACCTCATGTTGCACCAGCTGGTAATCCCCTTCGCTGTTGGAGCCACTGTTTTTAGAGGTGGCTGTGGAGGTGGTGGCGGTGGCTACAGTGGCCCCACTGGCATTGTTCTGAATCATTGGTGGATGCTCTTCGATGATCTGCACGCTGCTTGTGTTCTCGATCTCCTCACTCTTGCGCTTAAGTCCACATTTTTGGTAGGTGTCCAGAAGGCTCACAGTGCTGCGACGCATCAGGTTGTGTGGCCCGCCCAGTGTTTGCCCAGACACTGCAACCACACCAGAAGTGCTGTTGGCGGATGTCACCACGATGTGCCCCGTGCTTGCTGGGAAGATGATGGTCTGTTCGTAAGGGATGCTCGGATTGGGGATCTGGAGGGAGGCGTTGACTGCTGCTGCGGCGGCTGCTTGGGAGGACTGCACGTTCTTGCTCTGGCTGTAGACTTTGCTGTGTGTGCCGTACCCAGTCATATCCCAGTTTGAACTCGGCTCCACTTTCAGTTTCTTCACGCTACAGAAGGCACTTGACTGAAGGGTGTGAGGAGAGAAAACTTGCACATGCGAGGCCATACCTGCAATACAACATCAGAATGAAACCACAGCGTCAAGACGCCTTCCCCAGCTTTTTTCATTTGTTCAGTGGCAGGAAGGGAAAATGGGATACAGACTTCAGATACAGCACAGGCACATGCACATAATTCAAGTTCTTCCAGAAATATGTATGCAACACGAGTAAGATATTATGGTCTAAAATAAATCGTTACCCTGACTGAACTATACTAACAACCACCAAGATTCTTGTTCTTTTGCTCTCCCCCTTCTCATTTGTAATAACAGGAATGTAAATGTTATTTTTACTTCCTCTGGCTGAAGAGACTCCTATTCCCATTGTCTCCTGGAATATATCTATCTCTCATGAAGAACTCATGTCAAATACTGCGAAGTATTCTGCCTATGGAAGCCAAATCTCAAATCCTCAGCCTCATTCTGTATTAAACAGTTCAGTGGATCTGACTTAAGCTCTCTGTTTAGTCCCATAAACCACTGCGTAGTTTCTGGCCTGCTACAGAAAGCCAGGATACACCACGAAGAAACAGAGGTGCACAAAGTTGAGGAGCTAGGACAGAGCAGCAGATGATGTTTCAGGTTGCTTGCCAAGTCTGCATGTGGGAGTCATGCACAATGCTGGTCTGTGCTCAGGGACACTGGAGATGGGAGTTACACAACATGAGCTTCACTGTGTGCTCTCAGTTCTCCCAGATTTATAAAACTGTGTTCATTTATTCTTACTGACAGTGACAGTATCATTTCTGGAAAGCAGATCCCCTGGAAATGAATGGCATTGTTAATGAAGCAATGTACGTATTAGCATGTGGCAAAACTAGGTCCTACCATAACTTTACTTCTTAAGAAAAGACAAAAGCATGTTTTACTGCAAGTTTCTTTGGCTCTAGAAGAGTTAATGATCTTCTACATCCTTATTTAGAAAAAAAACAACAATCCACCAAAAAAAGAAGAAACCCACAACCTCATAACCAAAGCGAAAATAAAGTATCGCTGAGACACACTTACTGAAGGATTCTGAGTAATATTCCACTGAAACAGAAAATGCTGCTATTCAGAAAAAAAACCCCAAATGTGGTCCACAGAGAAGAGGACGTCTAAGTCCTGACTTGCTGTCAGCTATCCCTGCTCAGGGTAGGGATGGTACTGCTGGGGCAAAGGTATTGCGAACAGCACAGATCTACGGGGATTCCTGGGGACGGAGTCAGTGCCCAGCAGGAGTTAAAGCAGAAAGGCACACAGCCTCCTTCATCCTTCTATCTGTCGTCAGTGTTTCTTTTTAATAAACCAGAATGACTAGGGAAGAAAAAGACAATATGCTGAGCTGGCACTGTTGCTGAATTATTAAGCACAAACATAACCTTGACTTGTTTTCAACTTTAAAAAGTTAAAAGCTGAATGAATGCTTCAGTGATAAAACCACAACAAACTCCGCAGTGCACATGGGTGACTTCCTCATGTGGAGACCTGAGAGTATCTAACACTCATCTCCCCTTTCTAAAAGAAACCCATGCTCCACTAGTCCATGTTGCTCTTTGGAAGATTTTCTAGAGCTCATGTGTACACGTAGGTGCTCACACACACGCATGCATAGTATGCTCATATAGAAAAATATGAATGGTACTCCACACTTCCAAAGCTCAGTAGCATGGTTAAGCAAACACAACTAAAAACACCCAACACCAATTCTCCAGTTAATTCCCTGCAGCCCAAAGCCCAGGAACCGCTCTCGAAAGGGGTGCTGTGGTGAGCCAAAGAACGCCGTACGTAGCTACGTACAAAGCATTCACTCCAGTTTGCTTCAACACACTGACCTTTACCCCAGCCACAGTAACGAATTTATGAAGACAGGGCAGACACAGAAGAAAACCCCTATGAGGACACATGGGGAAACCCTCACCCCTGCTGGAACACGCGACGCAAAACCCCACTAACT
Organism: Megaceryle torquata; assembly: GCA_024611175.1. Taxonomy (NCBI): domain Eukaryota; kingdom Metazoa; phylum Chordata; class Aves; order Coraciiformes; family Cerylidae; genus Megaceryle; species Megaceryle torquata. The sequence continues at coordinate 24,685 of JANIJG010024726.1, forward strand.
CTGTTCTAGCCACAAAGCCCTGCAAACTGCAGCGTGCCCTCCTTTGCAGACGTGATCCCTGGCTTTAACATGATTTCTGATGCTAGTTTGCTGCCGTTTGGATTAATTGCCCCTCCCCAGCCTCCTTGGCTGCAATTTCCAAGGCCCCTGCAACTGGGTCCTCCAACAACCCCCTCGCACTCAACAACCCCTGCCCCTCTAAGTGCTTTCTAGCCTCTTTCCACAGGGTGATGACGTTGACATGAAACCTGCAGCATGTGGCACACAGTAAGCTCCAAGAATGACTTGACTTGTCATCCTGGACACAAGTATCATATCTGAGTGAGCTGAAACTGTGTTTGTTTTTCTGCTGATTAAGAAGAGTCACAGTGTTCCTTCTAGTACAGTACCGACCTGCCTGAAGAGGGGGGTTGGTTTGATGTATATTTTCCCCCTGGATGTGAATAATAAAGCAGATGTAATTGGTAACATATTGTGGACCTAGCAGAGGAGTAATTTATAGCTTTATGGCTTTCATTCCATGGTGTGCTTGAGCAATATCTCTTCACACAAAATAAAAAGGGAACAAAAAGGATTGATGTAGAAGAAACAGAGAGGTTCTTCTCACACACTCCTCTAGAGATAACACTGGAAGACCCAGGCACCCCAAATTTAAAGTCAGGGATGTGAAGCACAGCAGCTGCAACTTCCTCAGGGCCGCTGTAAAAATCAGGATAATCGCTACCATTAAGAGACAGACTTTCAACTGGTGCAAACTGGCAGGGCTCCAGTTGATATCAGCTGACACTAAAAACAAGGTCAGCAGTCACTCAATGTCGTCAACATCAGACGGCTGCCCGTGCCCCTTGGTGAAATGAGTTGTTGTTAGGGACTGGTTTCCACATCAACAACTGGTCCCTTGCTGTCCCTGTAACACTGCTGGCGACCTCAGCAGGGGGACAGGAAGAGAGGACAAATACTGACCCGCCCTGGCACCCCAAAACAGAGGGGCTGGAGGAAGCAGGGCTGTTTTGTGGCTAAAGGGAGGACTTTGGATGCCTCTGCTGCCACTTCCAGCCTCCTCAGAGGTTATGTTTCATTGTAGGAGAAATACCTTTTCCCCTAAAAAAAAAAAAAAGAAGTATGAAATCTTTTTCTTTCCATCCAAAATGTTTTTCTCACCTTTGAGGCTTTAGGGGCACATATTATAAGGAGAATAATTGGGCCAGCTCTTCAGCATAGTCCAATACCAAGAAATTACAGGCTGATGGACAGCTTGGTGATGGGAAAGGAAGGCTTCTGTAGAAAAGTTGTTTTTATTGCAAATTTGCCTGTGCAGCTGAGGTGATAAAAATACAACCCTAAATTTCCTGAGGATACCATCAAATTGCGCTGGTGGCATGTTCTTTTTTTTTAAAAAGGATCTTTACTCTGTGGCAATAGCAGAAATAGTAATAAATCTGAATAAAAGTTGGATGGTTTGTTAGGGGGATCAAATTCCTCATTACAGCCTGTTTGCAACTTTCATCTTTTGACTGCACAGGCTGACAACAGCTTGCCACAACATCTGTGAAGAAACAAGCCAGCAGTAATGGGCAATCCATGCCAGCCAAGCCCTGTGACAGCAATGCCTCCAGAGGCATCGGGGATGTTCCTGGGAGCATCCTCACTCCTGAGGAGGATGGAGGAGCTATAAGCCACGGAGGGATGGAAAATGGTCTTTTTCACTTGGGAAAAGTCCTCTTAAACACCCACTCACAGGTCTATCAAAAAACCTCCTGCATAAGGCTGGGCCTCTCCTGCTACCTTCTTTCACTGCAGGAAGATCCTAGCAGACACCTTGCTACATCTTGCACAGGACAGCCCAAGGCTGGCCCTCAGGTCCTTCCCAAAATTTGCTCTCCATCAGGAGTGGATGGGGTAAAGGTGCTCAGGATGAGCAGCTGCGTCCACCAAGCATTCCCGCTCACCCGAAGCCCTGCACTAGCAAAAGCTTTGGCTGGACTAAGGCAAGTGGCAACATGGGCTGAACCCACCTGGGCTCGGGTTTGGTCCCTGCCTTGGCAGAGGTGCAGGGCAGCCTCCCAAAACCCCAGTTAGCTGATCAGGCTACATCCATGACTTTGCAATAGCTAAATACAAGACCTGCAGGTCTAATTTTTATATCACCCCTGCACACGGTGAGTCTCTGGGCTGGGAGCAGAATCAAGGTTGGGCACCATACATTAAATAAAATTGATAGTTCCTTCTTTAATAATGAGTTTTAGTGTAGCCATTTAAAGCTCTCACACAATTGATAGTAACTGGATTTAATGGGGCCTCCCCTGTCCTTGATACGACTCACGTAGCTCCCTGTAGTATCTGCATGAGATGAAGTATGTGGTGTGCAGCCAGGGGACAATGTTAAAACAGCCTGAGTTACTTTTATAGGAAGACTTTTTTTTTTTTTCTGAGAATTCCTCCCACATCAGCTTTCACTTAATAATAATTTAGCAGGTGCTATTTACAATTCAGATGGCCCTCTTCTGCATGCATATACAAATCATGCAGCCACCTCATCTGTACTTCCAACAGGTTTCAGGAAAGCAAATGAGGTAAAGTTCCTTACCCACCCACCTCACCCCAAAGGACAAAAAATACACTTTGGGGACTAAAGAAGGAACAGTTTGGAAGTCACTGATGTTTTCTTCTGCTTTACTCCTAACATCTACTGCTGAATTATAAATGTGGCCTTTGCAGTGGCAAGAGACCAAGCCCCTGCCCTGTATTAAGTAGGCAGTAAGACCTTTTGCAGTACCTGCAGAGCTGCCAGTGCTCTGTAACCAGAGGCTGCTTGCTGACTGCTGCCAGAACCACAGTGCCTGCTTGAAAAATACTGTAGAATGCACATGGTGTGTGTTCAGCATATAAATGATGCACACAAGACACTCCTGAAATAAATATCTTTCACTTCTCCCCAGAGAGGCACAAGCCTGCAAACTCATATACATGCCCAGGTTAAGAAGGCAATGAAAAGGGGATCTGACAGGTATGGCTAATGTATTGCACCTTCAAAACAGACGTGTCTCAAGCACAGCACTCTTCTTCATGGTGGCCTCTGTGTGGCCCCTTTTGAGCCATTGTCCCCAGTACCATTGCCCTCTTGGAACCTCTTTAAAATTTATGTCCCTGGAAGCTACACAAATTCCTTCCCTCGTGCTACTGAATGTCTGGAGACAACCTCAAAGGGGAGTTCAGACCCCAGAAGCCTCAGCTTCTTCCTGTTCCTGGTGAGCAGAGGATGTCAAGGGAGATTTCATTCCAGGTGAAAATCTCCCTGCCTTTCTGCTCTGCTTTTCCTGTCTTGCTAGTAAAACTGTTTCATCCTAATTAGTAGTTCCCTAAATGCTTAAGTAGCATGTGGCAGTTCTCAAAGATGTGACAGAGTGCCCTGTAATGCTCCAGACCTTGCTTCACACACCTCCAAGCTGCCACGTTTGATCTGCATACCCCGGCCAGACAAGAAAGCAAGACTTCCCAAAGCACAGAGTAGCCATAAACAAAACAATTAAAGCTGAGCATCCACCTCCCTTCCTCTTGCTGCCACCCAAAAAGCACATCCCCACTGCAGCATGATGCCGAGGGAACTCTTCCATCACCATCACCTTCACACCCTGTGTCCCCTCCTGCCACCCTGATGGCCCTCCCACACATGCCTCTCCCACATTTATAGCATCAGCACCGCAACCTTACTTACTGTTTCACTCTCCATACCATGACTTTTCTTACAGGTAGGGCAACAATTATCAACAGGACCTCACTCAGTACTCTTGAGCTGGGGAGGGGGGTAGTGGTGTAGGCAGTTGCTCCCTATCATGGTCTGAGCATGTTATTTTGGCATGTGGTTCAGAATACTGCTCTCTCTCCTCTCAAACCATCTTTATTCCCTTCTTCACTCTCCCTTTTAACTCCTTCAATCCAAGCCAACTTGACTGCTCTGTACTGAAATCTTTCTCAGCTGACCAGGGCAAAGCAGACACAGCTCCCGAGACACTGGTGAGACTTTTCTCTGAGCCAGCCCTGTGCATCCTGCCCTCTTCCCTGAGCCTGCAGCCCCCCCCACCTGCCCGTGGACACAGGAGGTGGTAAGGGCTGGCCAGGGCTGCTAGCCAGGGCTCAGTGCCTATGGACTGATACAGGCTGAAGGCTGGTGAGATGGGCCACACCAACTTTCCTTTCCAAGATATCTCCAGTGTTGGGGGTTGCAGGAGATGGATGCTGTTTGGTGCACAGTCCCTGCAGGGGCAGCATCTTCTTTTCCCAGAGCTACTCATGGAGACTGAGATGGGCAGAGCTATCCATGCTGTGTCTGTGCTCGGGGAAGCATCCCTGCCACCCCAGGTGAGAGCTGTTGTGAGTAGCTCAGCAGGAAATGGGCTACTCAGAGCCCTGGCATGTCCTGCACAGACTGAATGAGGCAGCCCCACTGCAGGCCAGACCCTGTGTCAGAGCCCGGAAACAGCTAGGCTGCTCCAGCCCCATTCGCCCACGCTCAGTCACATCTGGCATGTCACTAGACAATGTCATGTGAGCTCAATTTGGACCATGGGCAACCACTTAAATAAACATGTTATACATCTGAAACACTAAACTCTTTGGAATTAGTGAATACAAGGCATCAACAGCTACAGATCTCCCTTTGAACCATCTGTGCTGTCTTTTATTTTCTCTTTATAGACAAAGGAGTCAAGTCCCTGCAATATCAAGTCTGTCCTTCGGTGCTCAGTGACCACAGCTTCCCATCTCATCACTACAAAACTCCCCTTTTCCATATCCACCACAAGCTACAAAGCCCTGCTATTAGATATCTTCTGCAATCTAGAAACATCACAATTCTTATTCACCCTTCTGATGTGGATTCGGGTACCCTCGAGCCTGAGTAAGAAGCTATGGGCTCCTCTGACATATTCCTGGTTTTAGGCACATGAAGAAAAATCTCAGGAACAAATATACACACATTTAAATCCCTGATGACACCTCAGTGAAGGATTCTTTTGGGGTCACCTCCATCTCCTACTTTAATGAACAGCAGTAATGACAAAAGATACTAGAGATTTTCTCAGTCAATCACGTGACTAGCTTATGTTTCACATTATAGTTAATTAGCAATGCAATGCCTGACAGCACAGGTTTAAATATACCTCACCAGAGGTTGCCTCACTACTTCCCTGCAGATGCTGCAACCACTGGACCTCTCACCAATTTCTAGATCTTGGTGTGAGAAGGTCCAGCAGTCAAGTTTGTGCTCCACTGAACTGGAAGCTGTCCCCCACATACCCTTCTAGAGGAAAACCCACACAGCTGGAATAGTGTAAAAAATTCCTCAGTCCAGGGCACCCCAGTGTCACTGAGTGGGAAGCAAATGAAGGCAGCAAGTAAATGCATTTGCTGGGCTACAGGCTTGACAGAACAGAGGCAGGCCCCAGTAAGTAAACGCCCTTCAGCATACCTGTGAATGTTCACAAGAAGACTGCTACTTCTACAGAAATCACGAAATGATGCTGCAAATGCTCTACCAAGACAAAAAAGTGTTCTCCAGATACAACATAAAGGACCTGGGAGTCGGCTGTGCCCATGGCAGGGCTTTGCAGCTTGAGAAAATGGACAGATAGCCCTGACAAATGTACCTCGCTGAGCAACACTCCTCCCAAATCAGGGAACGAAGCCATCAGCTCCTGTGATCCTGGAGTCCCAAGAGCAAAATGAGACAGTGGACAATAAAGACAGAGGTAGCAGCAGCACCTGAAAGCTTTCAAGGTCTGCATGCGAGTGTGAAGGAACTTATGCACAACCTCAGTGTAAAGACACTTTATAAAAGTAGGTGTCAATGAAGTCAGGAACAGGTTTTACAACCAAACACTCAGTATTCCCAAGGATGTCAAAGGAAAAGAAAGTCTGCTCTGGAGTCAGAGATGGGATGAGAAAAAAAGAACAAGATGAAGTCAAACAGGTGGGATCAACAGAAGCCCTGCTTTGAAGCTTTATCTTTGGAGGACACTGAAGGACATCTAACAACATGTTTTGCTGAAGAAATCCCTCTATCAGTTTTCTTGGAGGAAGGCCCAGCAGACTTGAGGCATGTGCAGGGTGCCTGGCTGTGGTTGTGGTCTCACTCACAGCACCACATCTGCTTAAAGAGCAGGAGACCACGGTAACACTCACTCAAAATGAGGCAATGACACACTGAGACTCGTACAGTGCCATGCTTAAATCAACTCCTGAAGTGCTGGGAACAGCCAAAGGAGACAGGGACAGCAAGCTATTAAGGCACGTTTTGTAGCTTCTCCATTCTGAAGCCAAAATGGAGGCAGATGAGACTAACACCAGTTACTCAGATCCACATGCGAGGCAGGACTGTTTGGCAACAGTGGTATGTGTTCTAGCCACCTCCCTCCCATCCTAAGTCCTCCAGAGTGGCAAAGTGGAACAAACAGTAACCACAACATTTCTACAGCACTTGAAGTTCCCCAAGGAGAGCTTTAAAAGATAGTCTCAGCTGTAAATATGAAACTGGCCACAGTTTGCCTTGTATCCAAGTTTAGTGTGCATGTGGGTCCATAAGTTTAACCTCCAAACGGATCTGTAATGCAAGAGTCTCTAGGTTCCCATCTCTGATTGCTACTTGCTGACAGAGTTGCATCCTGAAAGTAAAACTGAAAAAAAAGGAAGGATCTTGGCATGGCTCTGCTTTCCAGGCAGCACGGGTCAAGTCACTCAGATGGGTTGCTTCCAAACAGGGATTGACTGCAGTATCCCCATCTTAGAGGGAAACGGGACTTCCTCAGTTCCTGACCCCAGACTTCACTGTCCACCCTACCTGGCCCTCCATGACCTTAGTTTCTGTGAAAGGGTGCCAGGGTCTCTGGAAAAGGGACTAAAATGAATCAGCATTTCCCTTTGCTGCACTGGCTGTGCCCCTCCTCCACACACCACCACCCCCCCAACACACACTCACAGCACTGGCACACTCCTGGCTCCCCCAGCTGCCTTATGAAAAGGAATATTTTGACTTTTTCCACTATGGTGCCTCCCCACCTGGATGACTTCCCACCTGTAAATATTAGCTTTGTAATGTTAATGACTCCAACTGGCCCACAAGTGTGGTGAAACCACAGGGAATGGCTGGCACCTTGCATACCTCACTCCTTATGAGCAACCCTACTTGTGAAGGCAGGACATGGGCACGGCTCGCTGGAGTCTCAGGCTGAACCTCTCACTCCCACAGGATTTTTTCCTAAGTGTTTCATTTGCAAATAGGCCATTGCCTGACATTCAGCCCTTGCTTTGTTTACGAAATCAGATCAAGCACTAGCTGGGCTGAAAAGGTCAGTTTGGCTGTTCACAGAGTTCCCTCTCTTCATTTCATTTCCATCAGAATACAGACCTGTTGGAGGGAAACAGGCCTCTGGTGAGGTCTGGCTGAAATACCCAGCATTAGGGCTGCAAAGGAAGATGATGCAAGGAGAAAGGTGGGAAAGCTGGACACAGGACTTTGCCAAAGTAGAAAACTGAGATAAAAGACCTTCCAACTATTCCAAACCAGCGTTAACTGTATCTCCTGCCTTCTGCAGCAACATCTCCCTTTCAAATAAGAATGAAATCCAAAGACAGAATTTACAGTACCTCATATGCTAAGGGGTGCTTTAGGAAATTAGAAGAGAGATAGTGTGGATTAATCACCTGGCCTGCACTTTAAGTAGTTAAAACAATCCTGTAAATAACCTGTTCTGACACAGGCACACAAACACACACCCGCACAAGGAAAAGCCCTTCAGTTCCTCAAGGAAACACGTGTCTTGAGCATGAATTTTTCACCCTCTCTTCCACACATTATCCTCCTCATTGCTCAGGGCCAAGAAAACATCTCCAAAGTGATAGCCAAACAGTCAGAAATCTTTTTTTGCTGCTATCTATGGCATTTGATTTCCATTCCAAAATAAGACTACAAAACCAGAAATATATGGCATGAAGCAGGCTGTGGCCATGGGTGCAGCTTGGGACCAGAACAGGCAGAGCAGGACTAAGTCATCTGGCACAAACCAAAGACCTGGGAAGACACAGAGTTGGGGGTTTGGATGTAGACTCATTTCTCCTCAAAAATCCCCAGTCACCTCTTGAATTCACAGGCTGTGCCTGAGAAAGTTAACCCTGTAGAAAAGTGCCACTTAGCTGTTTCTCTTCATCTCTTCCCCTTCAAGAGAGGAGAAGTAGCTCAGAGGAGACCACGCTGAGAGCCTGTTGCAGCAGTCTCCATGAGAAGGTGGCACGTTGATGGGTGTGGTGTCCTTGGCAACCACAGTGACTTCCATGCCTTGGAAATTCCACTGATTTCTTCTGCTGTATTTGAGGTTGTACTGACCTCTATTCCATGAAGCACACTCACGGTCAGGTACACACAGACATGCAAGCACCTGTGCAGCCAGAGGATGACCCGCGAAGGCAATGATTCTCTTCTCCAAAAGAAATGAGTGATGCTGCCCCAAGTGATTCCACAGAAGTGCCCCTGGATACCTCCCTGTCCCTTGCTGCTGGGGCTGAGGGCTGGTGGTACGTGCCTGATCTCCCACTGTCTTCACAGAAACTTTCCTTTTAAGCAAGGTCTAATAGGACACTGGCCAGCTTAGCATGCAGAGAAGTCTGTTTGGCCAAAGGACAGCCTAGGTGATGCACAAAGCTCCTGCTAACGCAGAAAGAAAATCTGATTTAGGCATGGGGATAAACTACAAGAAGGATTTCAGAGCCTTGAAGAGTAAACATCCAGTACCTCAGGAAAGGGTATCTACCCGAGGAAGAAGGATATAAGGCTCTTGTGTGCAATGAAGAAGCTCAGGGACACCAGTAACTGCCTACTCCCCCTCAAAGCTCTAACAGGAAATCGGAGCAAGGGAAGTTATTAAGAGAAAGAAAACAATAAAAACCTCCACCTGTATCAGCAGAACTCCCTGGCTACCATCAGGCTCTTCCCAGGTTTCTCTTTTGTGCAGGATATGATTATTTATTGACATATTTATTTACTCAGCTCTACAGTGCTTAACACCATGGCTGCTGGGCTTCTTGTGCTGGCAAGACTAGAGCATGACAAGAAGAGGAGCGAAGCTGAACCTGGAGATTCAGGACAATGCATGCCAAATGCCTCCTGCAGTGCAGCCTGAAGTGTGCTACCATGGTGATGGGCTAGAAAGGGGAACCAAGCTTCGGTGGGGTGTAGAGTGAAAGACAACCCTTGGTGTAACTTTGCTCAAGGCTGCCCAGTGCTGTCAAGACTCTGAACAGCACCTTGCAGAGGCATGGACACCTGAGCACAACTCACACCAGGTACAACTGCAGTCACTCTTTGCTACCAGTACCTGCCACATGGGTACAGCTCAACTGCTGAAACCAAACCGGATGAAAAATCCACGTTAGAAAGGACAGCCGGCTACAGACAACAAACTTGCTAAAGGGGCTGTCAGGCCTCCTTCTCATCTGTGATTATGCATTTGTGAACTGGCATATCACTATGCATTTCCAGCAGCATTTAGCCACTTGCCCCATCTCTTCCATAAGCATCTTTTTGGCACTATTATTACAGATGCTTTGCAGCTCATGTCCTTTCAACCCAGAACACTCAGCTCTTTACCTACAGCAATGAAATGAGAGGATTCAGCCTAGACACAGTGGGACAATGAGTTCAGAATCATCAATGTGCTGGTGTTATCACAGCCAAGCTGTCCATTGTCACACCTATGGGTTTTGACTAATGATGAGAAGGAAGTCTGGCCAAACTGAGTCACAGGGAAAGAACAGTTTCTGGGAAAATAAGCTCTGGATGATTTTCTCACAAGGAGCAAATACACTGCTGTTTCCTCAGGATCCAGAAAAATCAAAGTAGTAACCCCCTGTGGTCAACTCAGCAGAGCTTTCAGTAAGTCTAGAAGAACACTGGGCATCTCAGCTTTGTCTAACATAGGAATGACTAGGGAGAAAAATGGACTGGGGTGGGCCTGGGGTTGTTGCCAGGATGATTGTGAGAATTCCAGTAAATGATGAGAGTGGGGAAACTACCAAAAAAAGCCCAAACCAAAGCCAGCTAGGTGAATGTAGTAGTAAAAGTCCTGTGAACTTTTACCACACCTTATGCACTCAAAACTCACAGAGAGCTTTCCAACATCCGTATGGATGAAGAGTGAGACTGGAAACCAGATTCAGCAGAAGTACAGCAACTTCGAAAGGATTTCAGTGGGAAGGGACAAGTTTACAGCCTGTACAAATACCTAATTAATTCAATGTTTGCATTTCTCCTTTGTGGACATACTCCTTGGGTTTGGTCATTTTTCATACCTGAAAATAGCCACGCTTCCCTCTTTAGACCTTCCTGGACTCACGGAAGACTGAAATGAGTCACCAGAGGACCAGCTGAGTCATCCAGCCAAAGCCTGGAAAGTGATGCAAAATTGGTCATCATGTCCACAACTAAAACATGGATGACGACAGCCCTCCTAGCAACCAACCATGCATTAGGCAGAAAGGGCTGGAGACCACTGCAACTATGAGCCATTATTTTAAGACAGACAGAAGGCAGCCTTAAACAAAACTAATACAATGCAAAACAAGCACCGACTGCTGGTTCTGCATCTGGCACAAAGCCCTTCTCCATTCAGTTTCCCCATCCCAGTCACCTTAAGAAAAGGTGAGTTCCTTATCTCAGAAATGGCCATCTCCATCTTCCAGATTACGTGCAGTTTCTAGCTGATTTTCCAACTTCTACGAACCAAAGCCCAAATTTATTCCACTTCTTTAGAGTATGAGGAAATCTTAACAAAACATGTTTCAATATGCGGTCTCCCTCAGGACCAAAAAACGATGACCTTTTAAGAACACTGGTCCGTATTTCATTTTTATGTCTATTTCCTTCAGAACAAAAGAAAGTGGGGAAATTGCTTTTGGACACAGAATATGTATCCACCTATCAGGTGTTTTATGTTGATGACAAAGGTTTAGTGAGTAAATTCAAGGCAGTGGGGGAATGCTAGACCTGTCCTGAGGAGTTGGGCTCACTGTGTCCAGGTGCAGTGCAAGCTCCCTTGACCCACACATCACTTGGACAGTGCACCACAACCCTGCATCTGGGCACTGAACAAATGATGCTCATCCTGACCAGCTGCCCAGACCTCCCAAACTTGCTGTTGATCGGCACACACCATCAGGCATGTCACTGACGTACCTGAATGGTCTAAAAGAGCCAAGTGGGACCTCAGTCCTACAATCATTAGTAACAGGCATGAAAACAGATGTACTTATACCAGCACCTACAAAATCAGCATCCCACAACACAGAGTGCACCTTGATGTCTGTCCACCTTTAGAGAAATCTGGCAAAAACAGAAACCAAGATATAGGGGAGTGATAAATCCACCAAGTGCCACAGACAGCCCTAGTATTAACTATTATGGAAATATTCACGAAGAAGACAAGTAAAAGGGAGATGCAGCTCTACAGCAAATGAACAGTCAGTAGATCTCTAGGGTAAATACCTTGTTCTCCCTGTGCTGTCATGGAAGAGCAACACTGACTTGCAAGGCCTGGGTCACACTGCACAGCTGCTCAGGGAAACACAGCTCTGCACAGCACACCAGCGTGCTGCAAGCCCCATGCAACAAGCTACCACCAAGCCAAGCATGGGGCACTCCAAAGCAGCAGGTGATTATGGGGACAGCAGGCGTAGCAGATCAACAGTGCAGGTCCCTCTGTGGCTCACCCAGAAAACCTGCTGGCATGAGCTTCCCAACTACACTCTTCTCAGCTGCCCCAGCCAGCAGTGAATGACACCGAGGGACTGTGCGCAGGACGGCACCAAACAGGTTTTCATGAAACTACTCTAAATTTCCCAACTAATGATGTCACTCCTGTTTTGTCTTGGTCCAGCTCATCCCTGGGTTTCCACAAGGCCATGATGAATCCACCTTGCCATTCCTCTGCTCCCAGCCCTCTGCACCTTTTCTCCTTTTCCCTTTTCAAAAAAAAAATAAAAGAGCTAAGAGGTTCAGATGGGAATCAATGAAATAAGAACACAACATTCAAGCCTTAGGGGAAGATGGATGTCCAACAGAAGCAGGTGTAACTGGACATCTACTCTTTTAAAGGCTTGGTGGTAGACACTCCAAGCTGTTCAAATGAAATTATAACTTACTCCATGCTCTGCAGAGGCAGAAACTAAATATGAAACTGGATCCTGGCAGCACCAGCACATCCCCTCATGCTTTCCACTCTGCCTGCTCCAAGGAACATACTATTCCTGGAGAAGTTTTAAAAAATAAAGCCCAAGCAAGTGTTTTCATGTCCTCTGCACTTCCCAAAGCCAACACAAGCAGCCTGTTTGAGTGGCGCTCCCATGCACAGCTCCCTCTAGGTCCTGGCACTTGCTAACAACCCAGCACCAGCACCACAGGCTGTCCTGCTACTAACTGTGAGCAGTGCAGTGACCGCAGCGTGTGGCTCAGCACGTGCGAGCTGCAGTAAACTTGTCACTGTGCAAGACACGAATCATATGGATTGCCACATCAGCAACACAGTGTGTGCAAATAAACAAACAAACAAAAACTCCTAAGACACCCCGAAACACAAATGTAGGTAACTGGCCACTCTCCTGAGGCTACCCTTACAGTTATGCTACAGGGTTTGTCTGAAAGTATATATCCTCCTGACTTGTGACACTTCAAAAATGCTTTAGCATGGCTGCAGTAGGGGGTCAGGGGAAAGCAAGAATAACAGCCTCTTCTTACTGGGAACCTCAACCCTGATTAAGCAGGTGCTCGAATTGCCTGGGATGCTGGAAGTGAGAGAAAAAACTTAAAGGCTGCTCCTCAGTCACTGAGAGCTGTGGCTGCAGAGGTTACTCAAGAGTCTTTTGGAAAACACATCTCAGAGTGCACTAAGCAGTTGGAGATGCTGCTTCTCCCACACATTCTGCTGCTCAAGGTCCTCCTGGAGTCCTTGGTGTAGCCATGAAACTGAAGCATGGAAATAATGCTGCAAGTGCATCTGAGGGATTTTCATGCTGCCTTTACCCTTTGGGGCAGCCTCAGAGTGGATGACTACTCCATCCATGCTTGTGGGCCACCAGAACACAGCATTTCAACAATGAACCTGTCACTAATTACTTTTGGATGTGTGTATTATTTCTCACTTGTATCACTGTGATACCATCAATGGGGATATTGACCATTCTGAGTTCTCTTCTGCTCTTCAACTATCTCACTGTGTCACATCTTAAGCCAAGTCCTCCAAACACTCACAGACATGCCTCACCTTCTGATCAGCATCTCCAAGCCTGTGACCCAAGAGATGAATGAGTCAGACAAAAGCACAGGGAAGAGGCATAAGGCCAGTTTGTTTGCTTTTTCTGGAGGAATCAGGCCAGAGACTTCAGGTTTTCCAGGTCAGGACAGTGTCTGCATTAGAAAATATTCTATATATTCTTTATTTAACTGTTCTCCTAGGGCAGCCAGCTAGACCCTCATGCTACAGACATGTGGGCTTCTGAGTTTAAGTACATGAATTGTCTTAACTGACTTCAGCAGGACAACTCACACACTGAAAGCTGTGTAAGTGTTAGCAGAAGCAGGGCATTTGTCTTCCCTTGTTTTCTGCAACAGGGTTTGTGTAGAAAAAAAAGTGCAAAAAACCCTCATAAAACTTGTGGATACAGTTCAGGTATCTGAGTCTACTTGAATCTAAACACCTTCCTCTCACTCTCTCTTTTTAAAAGTAAGTAATTTGCTAACGATTAAGTCTTTGGTCTTCACAGAATGGTAGGGGTTGGAAGGGATCTCTGGAGATCAAGTCCAAACCCCCTGCCAGAACAGAAACACCTACCTAGGGCAGGCCACACAGGAACAGATCCAGGTGGGTCTTGAAAGTCTCTAGAGAAGGAGACTCCACAGCCTCTCTGGGCAGCCTGTTCCAGGCTCTGTCACTCTCACAGGGAAGAAGTTTTTCCTCATGTGGAGGTGGAACTTCCTGTGTTTCACCCTGCTACCATCACCTCTTGTCCTATCACAGGGCATAACTGAAAAGAGACTGGCCCCTTCTCCTTGACACCCGCCCTTCACATTAATAAGATCCCCTCTCAGTCTTCTCTTTTCCAGGCTAAACAGCTCCAGGGCTCTCAGCCTTTCCTCAGCAGACAGATGTTCCTTCATCATCTTTGTAGCTCTCCATTGGACTCTCTCTAGTATTTCCCTCTCCTTCTTCTGAGGAGACCAGAACTGAACGCAGTACTCCAGAGGTGGTCTCACTACTGCAGAGTAGAGGGGGAGCAGAACCTCCCTCGACCCAATGGCCACACTCTTCTTTATGCACCCCAGGATACCATTGGCCTTCCTGGCCACAAGGGCACACTGCTGTTCTATGGAGAACTTATTGTCCACCAGGCCACCACAGTCCTTCTCCATGGAGCTGTTTTCCAGTGGGTCTATCCCTAACCTGTACTGGTAGATGGTGTTGTTCCTCCCCAGGTGTAGGACTCTACACATATCCTTGTTGAACTTCATTAGGTTTGCCTTTGTCCAGTTCTCCAACCTGTCCAGATCTCGCTGGATGGCAGCACAGCCTTCCGGTGTATCAGCCACTTCTCCCAGTTTAGTATCATCAGCAAACACTGAGGGTACACTCCATCCCTTCATCCAGGTCATTGATGAAGATGTTGAATAAGACTGGACCCAGAACTGACCTCTGGCAGTAGTGCCACTAGTTACAGGTCACCAGCTGGAATGTTGTACTAAATGGTTACACTAAATGGTTACATTTAGTGTACCAATGGGTACACTAAATGTACTAAACAGATGTTGTACTAAAAATGGTTACCTCTGAGATTCACTTTCCTATGTGTCCAGCAGCATTCTGCCATGGTGGGAAAATCAGTTTACTCCATTTTAGACATAGTTTTGCATGACTGTAAAACAACATGTGTGGAAAAGGAAGGCAGATGAGAGCTGGTGGTGGGAAATCTGGGGCGGGGCTTAGTATGAAACAAGCATATGGGCAATTTGCTAGAACCATTGCTTAACATGGATGAGCAGATGACACAGACCAGGCTTTTAGGGGAAGGGAAATAGCCAAGGAGAAGTCTTCTCTGCTGTTGCTTTTCCATGCTTAGGCTAAGCTGAAAACTGATCTCCTCATCTGTTACTGGCATCTTTCACCCACACTAATTTAACTTTTCTAGGAGTGTATTCTCAGCTGATGAAAGCTGTCAGAACAAGAGTGACATGAAAGAAGAGGCCATCACCAAACAAAATGCTATATTTAACCTGGCAATGTCATGCCTTCTCAGGTCTGACCTTGAGCTCTAGCAGGGAGGATATAAATGGGGCATTTGGTTGTAAAGTTTCTTCCTTTAGCCAAAGACAGAAAGGTCTTAAATATAAGGAAAAGCAGGAAAGAAGGAAGGTAATGCAAGTAACCCTTCTGCTTTTGACATTTGTGATAGTCAGTATACTTAACTGCTACTAGAAAGAAAGAATATGTGAAGGTCATACTTAAATTCTCATTAAAAGCATCTGTTTGATGTCTGCAAGTCATTTTCACAATCTTATTCACTGGGAGCAAACGTAGGGATCTTTACTGAAAGGTTTTGACACCAGAAGCAGTTCCTTGCAAAGAATATGCTACTGCTATTAAGAATTTTGCAATGTGATTCAGTAAAGGGAATATACCCCAAAAGCATGCAATTGGAAAGAATCAAGGAAGGAAAAAGAAAGAAGATAAAGAAAACCATTTCATGTGTGTCATCCAAAGAAAGCTTGTAACTATCTTCCTTTCTTTAGCAAAGAGTGAGACTGTGTATCTCCTACTCTGAAGCACAGGGGTGTTACTGAAATCAGAAAGAAGCCTCTTAACACCATTTATCAATTTGAGATAGTGTTAAGAAGCAGGCATTTCTTTATTGCAGTTCTGGATTCATTGGGGATCACTCTACCTAATGTGCATACTATATATCACACCAGCTAAAGTTATTACCCTATCACATACATATGCCTTAAATTTCCTGGGATGATTGTACATACTCATTCTGTTTCTTTGAACTAATTATCATATTTACATAGTCATTATGCATGCAGGTGGAGTTTCTGAGGGGTTTTGGAGGGTCTCTCAGGACCCCCTTGGTGGTCATCTATGGCTGTCCTCTGGATGAACTCTAGGCTCCTTCTTCCTTTTATAGATGAAAGTTGGCTTTTGGTCCTTTTTATGGTTATTTGATAACTTGATTGTCTTGATAGCTTCCTTAGTGATGAGAGTGGTCTTCATTCTGATTGGTACAAGTTCCTTTTGGTTGCTGAAGTTCAATTGCACTTTGATAATACAGAATACACCTGGATTCCTTACAAATGTATCAGGGGAATGCAAAGTATCTGGTTTAAAAAAAAAAACAAACCCAGACAACTCAAGTATTGCTATTCTTTTGAATGACAAATTTGACAATTAATATTCCACATTATCGTCTTTAATACTTCTTAAAAATCAAAGTGGGGTATGGAAATGACACATTACTAAAAAGATGAGGAGCAATTTTCTTGTTACTTCATTCAGAAAAGAGTGACAGGGGCTGAACTCCTCATTTCAACACAAATTGTTGACAAACTCAGCAACCTCCTGAACCTCAGCTGCTAACATGGAAATTGTACAAAATAGCATTTTCATTCTCACATGTTTGTCTTTCTCTTTTGTTTGTCTTTTCTCTTTGTCACATGTTTGCCTTTCCTCTTTAGATTTTAAAGTGTTTGGCAGCACTGCTGTAACAGCCTGCACAGAGGAACCTTACCTAAATTTGGTCATCCATAGAGAAAAAATTAATAATATAGTATCTTTCATTTGGTCATTTTTTTATTCCATATGAAGTTTAGCTTATGACATGGACCTGATCTTTCTCTTCTTTAGAGAATACAAGCCTTTCCATTCACCTCTGGATGTTGCTGGTATAGGCAACAGCTATACATGGGATACCTCTCAGCAGCCTCCATCTGGAGTGAAACTGTGATAGATCGCCTTAAATCCTGAGAGCAGTTCTGCCCACTTCAATGCTGCAAGGGTACAGAGGATCTGGGAAGGTATACCAGAAGGTACAAAGATGGTGAGAATTATCTGCCTTCCAAAGAAGAGATGTTCAGTACACTAGGACTCATCATCCCAGAAATTATATGACTTATGAGGAATACATGTAGGTCTAAGTAACCTTGAAGAGAGGGAGAAGGTGAACAGGAGGATGTTTTTTCACAGCATCAGACTCAGAGCTCTCAGGTGAATATTAGCAGGCATAAATTTAAAAATTCACTGCATGCTTGAACTGTGGCACTTAGTGCCCTATGATGTTTTGATGATTCCAAAGGTATAAATGAGCAGAAAAAATATCAAAGTAGACAGAATACTGCAAGAAAAAAACCCTACCAAAATCTTTGTGATGCAAATAAAGTCACAAGGCGCTCCTCACATCACCAATTGCTTCAATCTAGGGAATGTATGTTGGGGTGGTATCACTGTATGCTGGTTGCCTTTGCTTGCTTCTTGATGCTGGCCACTGTTGAGAGTGGACTTTGAGACATGACTTAGGGAGAGTTGCTTTTGTGCTCAGAGCCTCACTTGGAGTCATCAGGGTAGTTATTTTCTTTGTACAATGTTCAACCTGTTTCACTTCTGCTGCTCATCATAATTTTTTTGTCCTTCTTGGCTAGGTGCTTATCAAAACAACCACAAGACACTTTGGAAAGTTGTTTAATTAACATCTGACTTCCCATGAAGACCTCTTATAAATAAATTCAAAGGTTATTTGTTCTATTTTTTCATTGTAGCAGTTGGAAATTTTTTATATATGCATGGTTTTCAGACAGATCTTGATGCCAGCCACGGAGGGTGCTTCTCTACCCCACTGACTGTAACTCTGATATAGCAGCTTGAGATAATCTTCTTGAACACACACTTTAGGCTTAATGCCTTTGTATTCCCTTTGTAGGTGTTCCCTTTACAAGAGAATAGTGATTGGAAAATGTGGTCACAGCTCTGCCTTTAATCTCTCTTCTCGTTCAGTCTTCTACTTCCAACAAGTAAACTGCAACAAACAGCCTATACCCACCAAACATGAGAAAGGATGTGACAGGCATTGAGAGACACCTTTGCATCCCTACAGATGTGGCAGGAGAAAGCCTCCCTCAGCACCTGCATCTGTGCAATTTCTTACCTTATTAGAGCAGATCTGACACTTCCAAATGCCAAGAGAAACAATTTCTTCTTGGTTTACACTCAGAAGTTCGAAAATCACAGCCTTCTCAAAGCTGTGTGCCATTTATGTGCTGTATCAGGATTTAGACAATAGCCTTTTAACTGATGAGTACTAGAAAAAAAAACCAAACAAAAAACCCCACAGCTTTACAAAATAGAAAGTTAAAGCCAAACTTAATGATGAAGGAGATACTTCCTGAAGATGATCACTGCTTTGCTAAGGGCTTTTATGTCTGTAAGTGGTGGTACATGGGTTCATCGGAAATCTCTTTAGGACAGAGTTTTCTTGTTACAACCATACTCCTGTGGGAACCACAACATCATTCTTTCACCTGTGAAGGATTGCTCTGTACTTCAACTACATGCCATTTTAAGGGCATGAACTTAAAGATGAGTCAAAAAGCTTTGAAATGAGCAGAACCCAAGCTTTCTGTTTATTAAGAAACCTGCACAACAGAAGTGTTAAAATTACATTTCTAAGCTTATAATAGCTGAGGCTCCCACATTTTCTACTGAATAACTGTAAAAACTATTTCTTGATGCTTTGCCTGCTTAAAAATCAAGCTGTTAGTGTGTGTTTAGAACTCCAAGTTTAGGTACAATATTTTGAACTCTCAGCCAAAATCTCTAACAAGAAAAAGCAAAATAAATCTCAAGGAAAATGTGGGCTTGGTTCTGCTCTATCTGGAACCTAATTTCTTTCCTTACTACCCACACGGCTATAAAAAGCTGCAGCTCTGCCTGGGCTACACAGCTATTTTATATACATACAGCTGACTGCAAAATACTGGAGGCAAAGGAGAGCCAGGTCCATACCAGACAAATTAGTAATGCATTTTTTTTTCTTGAGGCAGTGTTTGTGGGTTTTAGAAACCAGTGGATAATTTTGCAGGTAGGTGATATAACATTATGTCAGGCCCCAGTGAGTTGGAGTTTTTCACTTCACAAACATTTCAATGGCATTCTCCAAGTTGTTCTGAAAAGAGAACAAGGGGAAGAAGCTAAGTTTAGGGGCACGTATCCTTGATTTACCAGGGTTGTCTAGGCTGTTTTAAAACTTCAGCACTGTCTGTAAATTATCTGTTCCCATGGTCTACCACCAGATCTGATTTTTCTTTTACTTTTCCCAACTCATTTCAGTAATTTGGTGATTTCCTCAACATATTTGGTGATATAGGTAAACCAATAAACAATGTAAGCCAATACATGATACATATCATATATACATTAGTGTAATATAAATTCCCTCTCACTATGTCTGGTTTGTAAAAGCAATTTTGAGACAGGTTCACATGCAAGAAGTTTTATTAGTAGAGTAGCTTAATGCCTACATTGGCTCTAACTGTGAAAAAATGGGGAAAAAATAAGCTAGGGGAAAATGAAATCAAGAGGAGAAACAGAAGGCAAAAGGAAAACTCTCCTTGTGGCACTCGCAAAAAAGAAGCAACTAGGGTTTCCAGACCTCTCCTGGGCATTCTCTGCTATGCAGCAACTAGTTCCTCTCATAAATACTCTTTCCACCTTAACTATACAATTTCTACTGAAACCCTCATGGGGTTGTCACTACTTACCATTAGTGTTGACTGGAGAATGCATTGATCAAGGCAGGGGCTTGTGTGCACATGAACATTACTGCACCCCTTGCATAAACCAAAAGTTGTAACCAAAATGTAGCAAAAGCAGGGAAAAAAAGAACGATTCTCTTGCTGAACTGAATCTTGCTGAGAAGCATTCGTTCTGGCTGCTTTGGACAGAAGGTGGAGTTTCTGAAGACTCACTCCTTGTGGAGGCTGTCTGAATCGCCTTGCCTTGTGTGATCTAGGGCACAGGCTGGCTGGCCACTTAATTTCTCAAAGGGGATCTTCCTGCTGGTGACTTGAATAAGAACCAAGCCCTTCTCCTCACCCCATTCCTGCCCCCACCCCCCCACCCCCCCTCCCTGCAGCCACCGGAAAACCGACCCAACAGCCAGCAACACCCACCACGCGAGTAGGTCGGGCTAATTGCCGCAGACTACACA
>JANIJG010024726.1:47053-74267 GCA_024611175.1 Megaceryle torquata
AAGGAAAAGGAAAAGGAAAAGGAAAAGGAAAAGGAAAAGGAAAAGGAAAAGGAAAAGGAAAAGGAAAAGGAAAAGGAGGAAAAGAGGAAAATAAAAGAAGACTCATTGCTTGCTAAAATGCAACTGCCTGTTGCTTGAACAACTGTAAAGACCATCCAGTGCTGGCAGACCAACATCTGTCTTGACAAACCTTTCTGAAAATTCACATGCAGAAGAAGTGGAAGTATTGGTAGGACTTTAGTTATCAGCTTCTCAAGGGACACCACAAATAATAAGCATTTCCCTCCCCACTGTACCCTAATGGCATCCTAGCTCTACAAAACATAATGCTTGGATATTTCTTCTGAAATATAAACATGCCATGCCCAGTCAAAATTAAAAAGAAATATAGGACATTTTTAAGAGAAACTCCATGGGGAAAAGCAACTGTGAAATAGCCAAGCATCAGTTCTGAAAACCACATCAAGAAGAGGCTCATGTGCACAGGCTTTAGGGTTTAGGGATTTGAAGAAAATGAGCATCCTGGTTTGACTCATGATGTAGGCATAGAATGAGCAAGTTTCCTCAACTTACAGAGCTCAGTATGTTCCCCTGCTAAACTGTAACCCTTTAATGTCAGTGTGTCTATACAACCTTCGTGCACCTCATAGCTCCTGGCTCACAGCAATCTTTGCTCTCCACTCCCACATCATCTCCAGCTTTGGAATGACTGACTTACTCTCATCCTAAGTTAGTGCCAAAGAAAGAGCAGATACTACTGTGGTATGGGCAAACTTTTGCTGAACTGTGCATCCCAGCTATCCAGTAGCTTCCTCATTGGTGGCACGATCACATTTTGTACTTCAAACCTTCAACTAGAGCCACTGCCTCCTCCCCTGCTACTGCCCATGTACAACTATGAACTAGTAACATGCTGTGTGCAGCACTACATCCTTCTATCTAGGGAAACACATATGGGTAGTAAAGTTAAATATAAGGAAGTGAACAAAAGCAGAGAGATTTGGGTGTGACTCAGATCTTGATCATTTTCCCAAGCATGCATGTACCACTTAGGATTTCCACAGGGCAGGACCCAGGAGAGGGAGAAGCCACACAGTGAGCATCCAGGGTAAAACCAGGAAATGCCTTCCCACAAGACCCGCAGCAAAAAGCAGCAAAAAGCAAAGGGATGATCTCGTCCTTCTTTAAAACAACTTGCAAGTCTGCTGGTTTGCGGCACTGCTCTTTAATGGTATGCAGTAGAAGTATAAAAAACCAGCATAAACCAAACAGTTGTCATAACAAGGAAAAAAAGAATTCTCAGTTTGTTTGCTTTTTTCCTCCATCCCTGACTCTATCTTGAGGGTGCCACATGCTCCTATACCTAATACCTGGATGAAAGGCTTCACCAAGAATTTTCCTCTCAGATGACTGATGGCACCACGCATTTCCCTGTCTCTTCTTCCAGGAGCAATGGCTCTTTATATTTCCTCATACCCACTCCGCATGAGAGACAACTACACAGAAAACAGAAAAAGGTAAAAGCAAGACTAAAGCTATAAATGAAGAAAGCAAGGCTTAGGAAACCTCAACTATATGACTGCTTGTGCAGCCTTCCTTCAGCCCTCTTTCTTGCCTGTGTACCATGGCAGAGCTGCTAATCACATCATGGCATGCTGTTTTTCTACGGGACCTTGGCCTCACCCAGTACAGCAGGATACACAGTGCTCACTGAGCAAGCAACTACTGACCATTTCATCTTCTCTGCGCTGTCTGAGGTGTGGCCCCAAGCCTTGTTTGTTAGGTACCTGCAACACTCTGCTCTGTAGATGGAATTAGTAATTTACTCATGGGCTTTCCTACAATATGCATCATAAGAGTAACTGAATGGTTCACAAACATGAAGGAATGTATTTTCACAATGCCTTCATAAAGTAAGACACTGTATTATCTGTATATCATGGGCAGGGAACTGAGGCACAGAGAGATTAATGTGAAAAGCTTCCACTAATTTTAAATGCCAAATTGAAACTTTTAGGTCCAAGTCCTTCAGGGACTTGTTTTGTCTGATAAGGATGTGGTGACAACTGGTTTTGTTTTGTTTTTTTTTTTAAGGCTTAAAACTTGGCTAAGTTTGGGCTGATGGTCTTGGAGACAGCAGAAGTGGTGCTTCTGATGTACATGCCACAGAAATTCTATTGGGTTATTAAGGTGAGGGCTTGCTTTCTCATTTCTTTGTACATTTGTTGTATTTCAAATGCATCAAAACACTCAACAGAGGTATCAA
Source organism: Megaceryle torquata (assembly GCA_024611175.1). Lineage (NCBI taxonomy): Eukaryota > Metazoa > Chordata > Aves > Coraciiformes > Cerylidae > Megaceryle > Megaceryle torquata. The sequence continues at coordinate 49,320 of JANIJG010024726.1, forward strand.
AGAGCTGTTTTCTAAATATACATTCTGAGGCAGGTAGCTGGGATGGAAAACTTGTGCCCAGAGAGTTTAAGTTTGGCAAAGTTATGAACAACCATAAAAAAGGGTCTTAAAATGGGGAAGCTGTTGGATGGCCTCAACAGCAGGTCATTGCCATGACGTACACTTTTCTTTCTCTTGGATGATATTATCCAGCTGTTGAAGAAACCACACAGGTCAGATGTTACACTAACAGAATCAAGTCAAACTTAAATGCAAGCTGTAACTAAAGCATTATTTCATATCCTAGTTCTGTTCAGATAAACAGGATTAATTTATTTTTAATCTTAATGCACAACAAACTCTTGTTACTCAATTCCAAATAGAAATTTTTGCTTAGAGCATAAGCTCCACCTTTCCTCCTGTTCTCTCAGAAAGAGAAAGCAAGGTAAGTGTCAGGCACTGCAGGCAGTACTGGTCATAAACTGGATATAGGACAGGCAGATGGACAGTACTCAGAGGCAGTGAATCTTATATTGGTATAAAATGATCCTTCCTCTGATTATATACAGGAAGATTCATAAAATCCTGAAAAAAAGGGTATGTGAAAACTTCAGACACTGATTTATTTGTGTTAACACAGAAAGACAGACAGACAAAAAGAAAGACGGGGGTGGAGAAGAATAAATCAAGCAATCACTGGTGCCAGCCTTCTTCAGAGCAATGAAGTATTTTTAGGGACACTTTCATAGAAGCATAAAATCCAACCTTGCAACTGTCCACCAAGCATGCACAGGACTCGGTGGGAAAAGCAGAGTGAGACAACGTGGGAGTTGGCAGGAGAACTGGTTCCTCCATCACCTTGTGAACATGCAAGGACAATCCTGGGATAACTCCTAATGATTCCTTATTGCCACCCAAGCTGTATTCCTGGCAAATGATACTATAAACTGTCCCTCCCCTAGACACATACCACACACACACAGGTGAACACAGACCCAGTTTCTCTGCCTTGCACTGAAAACTCTTACTGTATAGCCCTGCTTTTCAGCTAGCGTGTCTCCTGACTGCACTAACATTGACTAATTTAGTATTTTTAATTACAGAGGGATTTACAGCACTGCACTACACTGCTCTCTTTTATTATACCCACTGTTTCTACTGGATCTGGGTACATTCTACATACAAAGTTGCACATTATACAAATTACACTGCACATTAAGTAAATCTCTCTCTAGAAACAGGATTAGATGAACAGGCAAATCTTCCTAATTCCTCATGTATAAATTAATATCTCCAAAATCAATATGAAGTAAGAGCTCCACATCAATTTATGGGGGGGGGAAAAAAAAAAAAAAAAAAAGAAGTCATTAAAGTATAAACATTCTCCACATTGAATCAAATTTCTGTAGGAGATGCATTCTTTTTCTCCTATTTTGCTTAATAAATAAAACAGCTGGTCTGAAGAATCAGGTCAATCAGTGTCTGGAAAAAGCCCCATTAAAGCTGCTATATAACCTAGTTTCTCAAGCTGCATAAGGCATCCTAATACTGGAGAGGCAGAAGTCCATGCAGAGACAGCCTGGACGGTTCAGCTTCTGGCCCTTCCGAGTCAGGGAAGTTATTTATGACCAAAGATAGCAGTAAGTGAGGTAACTTGCAAACATCTAAGGAGCCCAACAAGAACAACATGATGCATCCAGACCTATACATTAAATAAGTCTACTAGTCTTGCACATTTAAGTTGAGGTCATCCAGCACAAGGTGATGGTCAAGGACTGGATTTTCACACATGCTTGGATCTCCTCAAAGCTAGCCTAGTCCTGCTATGACAGCACCTCTCATCATGGCACTCCACAGCCATGTGGTCCCATCCCTCCCATACCATGTGGGAGGGTGAATCTGGCAGTGTCCAAAGCTGTGGGTGTGCTGCATGGGTGCAGAGCCTATTCCAGTGCAGGCAGAAAACCCCCCAGCATCAGCCTGCCTCCTATTGCACTGCATACAGCTGTTGTTGTGAAGTCCAGGCCCTGGTCACTTTGGAAAATGTAGCCCTTCTTTTTTTCTACAGGTTTGAAAACACCTTGCAAAGGGTATGACAATCCATATCCTACAGAGAGACAGAAGAAAGTAAAGTGATTTGCTCAAGCTTAAAGAACAAGGCAGCAGCAGGACTGGGAAATGAAACCTCCTGACCCACAACCCTAGGTTTTAGCTTCTTAAATAAGGATTCTCAACCCTCATTAAAAAACTAAAAATGGGAAGAGGGGGAGGAACATTCTGTAGACACAATGAACTTGGCCCTCAGAGGGCTAAAGACCTGATATACTTTTTTTTTTTTGCCTTCTCACCTCTATTACCCCTGATAAAAGTTACTGTAACTTCAAGGACTGTCCTTCTTCACTGGTTTACTTTAACCTAGTGTGTCAGCTCAACATCCTTTTCCCAACCAGATGAAGCCAGAGACCATCCTTCCCAGAGAAGAGATTACCTTCTCGTTTTCAGTCTCTCTGGATGTCCTCACAATGCCCTGGACTGAGACGACTCCACTTTCTGGATTGTGCTGAGGGACATCGAAGTCCTATCTGCTGGTCTCAGCCTGCAGTACATGGCAGCCTGAAAGGGTACCCAGGAGGTAAAACCTGGTTGTTCTCTATTAATTTTTCATTTCAAGAATGGCACCGGGGAAAGGAGGGAGATATAGGTCAGAGACTTTGGGGGATGATTAGTAGCTCCATACATCCTCCTTTCTTTTTCAAGTTCAGAAGCAGAGGGTTTTCCCTCTGTATTTCTCATTTACTCCTTGAACATCATCAGCATTAGTCAGCAAACTCCTGCTATTTCCTCCACAAGCCTGACACTTGCAGAGTGACTAACCCTTCTCTCCACACACTTTGGCTCCAACAGTTGCATCTGTTTTTTTCCCAAGGAAAAATGGGTCTTCTTGTTGCACATGTGCAGTACTCCCCTGTGGTCACTGCCCCATATGGTCCTGCTGCCGTGAGGCTGCAACCACCACAACTTTTTATGCACAGAGATAAAAATGCAGAAGGGGTAGCAGGCCCTACATTCAGGTTATTTCTTAACTGACCATCATAGTAGCGGTGTCCCTCAAACTGGGACAGAGCTACAGCCCCGAGAAGGGGCATGTTGAGAACACAATGGGGGAAGCCTGAAGCAACCTGGCTTCTCTTCAAGGTCTGTTGGGTCACATTGCCTCCAGGTGCCTGTATTATTAGCCTTTCCTTCCTGGGATAGAGAATTTCTGCCCTCATCAATGCACTTGGTGCCAACACGGCATGCAGAAGGTATCAGATGGGCTTCTGAGGCACGAACACGGGGTGAGTAAAAACACAGCTCCTTGTGATTCAAGGCCACCTCATCAGAGCATGACAGAAGGCTCCTCCTGGCCAGGTGGGCTTGCACAAGATATCCACCCACAGCCACGCTCACGGGGGACCTCACATGCAACTCACGCTCACATAGACATACCCACAGACCTGCCCACACTCTGCTCTCGGCACCACGCTGGAGCAGACAGCGAGTTTTGTTGCATTCACCTTTCAAAGGCAACGCCAGGAGTGCATAGGCCACTCACCCCTACCTACCTTCAACGTGCAAAGAGGACGCCTTTCCCCCAGGGCAAAGCCATACCCTCAGGCTACATTAGGTGCTACCTCTTGCCACCCTTAATGGGAATGACCCACATCCAGAACAGAGGGTGTCAGCAGAAAGCTTGCCAACTTGGTGCTGGGGAAGTCCGTTCCCTGTTTAACCTTGCTTCCCCCACCCTGCTCCCCCCCACTGTTACCTCCGTCCCCATTGTAGGAGAGCCTTCTGCATCGCTGTGTAGGGAGGCATGAAAATAAACCACCGGCTCTGGTGCCACACTCCCTCCTGGCAGATCTGTTTCTCTCTTCTTAACCGTTTCCAAGTGCCTGGCTGTTTTATAATCCCCACAGAGCATTCGTTCCCTTAACTCCTTCCTCACTGAGCCCTTCCACCCTCCTCTCTCTTAAAAGACAGAAAAAGCCAAGGCGAGGTAGGGGGTACAGAAAGCGAAGGAGGGGGTCTGAATCAAAGAAGGAACAACTGAATCAAATAGCGTGTGTAACAGAACCAGCAAATTAGTCATTTCCCTAACCTTCTCTTACACAGACAAACTGACTCTTCTGACAAGATATTTCTTTTTTTTTTTTCCCCATGGACATTTGTGTACCTTAGAAGATTACTTCTTTGCTAATCTCCTCCTGCTTTTTAATATCATGAGGTCATATGCTTCTGCTAGTAGCACAGCTTTAAATCACACAGCAGCTTGCCCTTTGAGGTCTGAACTGAAATCACTTTCTTAGATCACAAGTAAATATGAGTTGATGGCTTCACGCCCAGTGTCACCACCACCCCATTTATGCACATTGCAAAATCTGAAAAGAATCAAGTGCAGGTATCACTTCCTACTGAAAAAGACCTTGGCAATCACCGGGAGGGCTGTGAGAGAGCTGTGTGGAGGAGCTCGGGCAGAGGGACAGAGTCTCCCCCGTTTCCAAGAGGTGGGACATTGCAATTGCCCTGAAGGGAACTGTCAAGAGCCGCACACCTACGGGCTGTGCACTGCACGTGTGTGTGTGTGCACGCGTGCGTGTGCACGCGTGTGTGTCGCAGCGAGTGCTGGCAGTGGGGGAGAAGGAGTTACCCAGCCTGAGACATTTTAGGAGACGCACGGGTCAGGGCTACGCTGAGATAACCACAGTGTACTGCAGGTTGCTGGGTGCCGAGGTATGCTGGCAGCACGGTGTGGGACAGGACAAGTACAGCGACCCAGCAGCTCTGGATTTCCTAACTGTGATTACGTGCAAAGCAACGTCACAGAACACTCCAGTGCGTATGCTGCTCCTGTGAGAGGATGAATAAAGAGAACAGGGGGAAAAAGCAATGGCTTTCTTGTGTCCCTTCTCAGGTGGGAACGCGACACCCACAGCTGGCTGCTGCTCTTTCCACAAAGCCCACAGCTGCTTTGTCCAGTGCCTTGAGGTTACACTTGACAGCTTACACTCAAAAGTTTGCCAAGGTATCTTTTTCCCTGACAAAATAAACTGTTCTGTCACACAAGGCTGGGCTGCAGGGCTTTTAAAAATGGTTCTGTTGATGTTCAAAGGGAGCAGCTTGCTGTGCAGAGGAGTGGTGGAGTTAATAGTAGTAGGATCAGCACAAGCTCTTACCCTGCCATCTGCCTTCAGCTCAGCCAGGCCTTCTGCTGAACAGCCAACGTGGGCTGGGGCCACTGGAGTGAGCAGCAACTCAATGACATGAAAGACTGCCTGGGTTAGTTGATTAAGAATAAGATTAAGAGAGCAGGAATCCTGTACAGCACTGGTACTGACTCACTCTGGGGATTTCATGGGGATATTTAAGCTCAATTTTCCAAAGAAGTCTTTTATTTTGCACAGGTAGATGTTTATGTGTCAGCTTAAACCAGCACCATGAACTGATGATCACAGAAGCAGGGGTCATCTCTTAAACTGCCACACATTCTCCATTGGTCACCCCCAGTAGAAAGTAGGGATAAATAATGCTTAACTATCTTATTCCCCTGCAATGTTTAACTCCTTCATATTTATAAAGCTCTGCAGAAAACACAGGAAAGCTCACCAGAATGGACAGTGATGTCCCTCACTACCTTAAGTTGCAGATCCCTCTTGTTTGCCCTGTGGACTTCTTTTAAGTGCTGGTCACTGCCAGCAGACCCTGGCAGAGGCTGCTTGGCTCTGCTCCTGCATATCCAGATTGACAGCTGCCTCAAGAGCTTTCCCTCTTCCATTATTTAAAAAACAAAACAAAACAAAAAACCACCACAAACAAACAAACAAAAAACAAACAAACAAAAATAAAAAACAAACAACCCAAAAACCAAACACCACCAACAAAAACAAACAAACAAAACAACAATAACAACAAAAGACTTGCAGATTGACCTCAAAGTACCAAACACACCACCAAACTCAGCCTGCCTGTGTAACCATGAAGAGCAGGGTTTGGTCCCCTTGAGGGATGGTGAGGGCAAAACAGCTTTGTAGACCCATAACAAAATGCTGAGGTCCCCTATGACATCATATTATTCTGCAGTGGTATCCTACAGCAATTTGAAGGGCCACTGTGGCCGATCTCCAAACCCACGGTGAGGCAGGCAGAGGGAGAAGCAGAAGTGTGCTGGTCTGGAAGGGGGGCAGGGGAGCTGGGATGAGCAAGGACACAACCCACCCGCTCCAAATGCAAAAGGAATGGAGAGGTCCTTCCCTCCACAGACAGAGGAAGGGAAAAAGACAAATGAGTGAAAGGCCTGGACTTAATAATAAAAAACAATAGCTCATCATTTATTTTCATATCCCCTTGCTAATGCTGGAATAATGCTAACAGTGGAATTCTTCTGGCATGCATGTCATGCCTGCAAATACCAAGTGAATTACTTCTCAGCTAGGCTATGGGCTATGGCACTGAGCAGCACATTCGTTACAAGCGATTGGATGATGAACAACAGTTCCCAAATTCCTCCTTCACAATGCTACTTGCATTAGTTGTAATTTAATGAGAGAGAGAGAGAGAGAGAAAGTTTTGGCTCAAACCGTTGAAATAATACTGCCTGCCTCCGCTTCCCACTGGGTCTTGTATTAACTCACACCACCATCACCTCCTCCTCCTCCTTCACCTCCTCCCTTTTTGCACCTATCCTCAGGTGCTAAAAATAGTGTCATGAAACACATCAGCATGGCAAGAGAGCATGGCAGGAAGCCCCCCAAGCACATGCATTCCTTCTGGCTGAAAGGCAGAAGAGGGAAGAAAACTCTCCCTCTCCTCTGCCAGACAGTAACAGGAATGATGGGGGGATTTCCTCCAGCAGCCAGTCTCCGAGTGGACAAGCCTCCAACTCTTCTTCGTTTTATCACTCCTAGAAAGCGAGTGCAGGTGAAAGACGCTGAACTGGCAGCTCTGGAAACAGAGCACTGAGCACACACAGCATGACCTGTGTTGGTACAGAGCTCCCACCACGCACCCTTCCCAGCACAGTTCTCCTGCCTCGTGGAGGGAGCCACAGCAGGGTTCATATTTAGAAAGTAGCCAGTAAATGTAAACAAAACCTTTGCTGTGGGTAAGGCTGTCACCTGTATAAATGTGCTGTCACTGCTGACCCCCAGCAAACCTGGGAATTGCTGCCACAGCTGCCTCCTCAGCTCTTAGGTAGGTCTGTACCTCCCATGTCTTCAGGGCAGAAACCAAGTCCCTTTTCTTTGCTCCACAGACCCTGCTGTAAAAAGGATGGCCTCTTCAGAGACACAGGGACATCTTGCAGGTTTCTGCCTTGCCAAGGAGCCTAACTGGCCAATATTGCCTCCCACTTCTGTGGCAACCTTCCCACAGGGCCTGTCCCCCTTCTCATGACATTTATCCACCAGATGACCCTACACATAAGGTTCACACTTGAAACATGACCCTGTGGGGGGGGTCTCATATGTTGGGCCAGAAGAAAGTTGAGCAGAGGACCTACAAGTAAGAGGCTGCAAATATCATTACTGCGCTTCTGGTGTATCCAGTCTCTTCAATGTTCCCTACTGACAGTGCACAAATGACAAACATCCGTGGATTCCTATCCCGTGGAGCGTCCAGAATCCTCCTTATTCCCTCTGTGCCAAATGTAACTTAAAAGCCCCCCACTGCCAGCCACATTTTGAAAGAATGAATCCAAACTAAATTTACACATTTCTGAAATGAAGTTATAGGCAAGGGAAGGTAAAATGCCCTTAGGATTGGAACCAAATGTATCTGTGCAAATGAGACCTAGGATTTACAGTTACCTTCCAAACTCCAGCATGTGCTACAATCTTAGCTTTGGCTTAAAAACCATCTGTTTTCTTGTAAAGGTTGATAAACACCAGTGATCTTTTCTCCAGTGTACTGGCCAAAGTCCCACAGACCCGACCGGGGGAGGAAGGCGGGCAGGATGCCACAGGATGCTCCCAGGGACATCCGCAGACATGGCAATGTGTGGGCACATGTGTGTTTCCCAACAAATACAGGAGGTCCATCTTCAGAAGCTACCCAAACACAGATCTGCCCCTCGCTAAAATCCCCTTCCCGAGCCCAGGCGTAGCATCTCACACTCTGTGTCTTTCCTAAAACTACAGCCTGTGTTTTAAGCAGTGATGGGGACTCTGAAATAAATGAAACATCCAATGCTGAAGTGGCCCTAAGAGAATGCCACAGTAGTTGTTACAAATAAATAAACAAGGATCACAGTCACAAAGAGAAAGGAAGAAATGGTGAGCCTCGGCCTGCTGTGGCTACCTGTGTCCTGGGCAGCGCAGCCACTCCAGCAGAGCAGGGAGCTGGGCATCCTCCTGAGGGGCACCAGATGAAAGGAGTCCTCTGCAGAGAGCAAACATGGGGAGGAGGGGACGCAGGCATGAGAGGGAAGCTGGGCGCCTCCCCTGACAGAGGTCCATCACAATGGTTATACGGCCTTTAGAAGCCTGGTACAGGGGTGGTGTTATCTGCTGCCAGACACAAGCTGAGCCTGCTGCCCCAAAGAGAAGCAGTGATCAGGCTGGGAAGATGGAGAGCGGTTACCTGGGGCAAAACTATAGGGATAAACATATGTAACCAGATGTATGGAGACCACCTGAGCTGGAGGCAGAACGGGCCCATTACTGCAACAACTTCCTTGGGCATCCAGTGAAAACCACTGAGGTCAGAACCACCAGCCACAATTAATCAAATCACATTCACAGTATAAAACCTTTAAAACCTGACCAAATCCAACACTTCTGTTGGGATCAATAAATTCATCTGGAGGTTCCTGGCCCCGATGGGAAAGCAGAGGTTGTCCTGCCCCTCAGTTCCCCTCCTGGTGGGCTGTCACAGCTCAGGAAGGGTGAAGCTCAGCCGCAGCACTCAGTGCCACTCTTCAGTTCCGTTTAAGCTTTCAAATTAGGGCTTTCACGGGGCTTAAGTGCAGCCTGTCCCAACACAGGGCTGGATTTCACAGCTCTCGTGCATTGCAGAGTTGCTACCTCCAAGTGAAAAGGGGATGAGTGCCCCACAGACCGGCTGGCAGGCAGTCCAACCGCCCAGATATCCCAAGCAGGGGATGGGGAGCACCTGCCCCCTGCAGCCCTCACCACAACAGCAGCAGGCAAGCTAAGAGGGCTGAGATCACCAGGAGAGGCTCCTGTTTCCCTTGCCTTGGTTAGCCAAGTAACTCCCAGTATCTGCCTTTCCAGTAAGCATTTCACAGGCTGTTTTACCAAAGTGACCATGACTGTACAACTCCTCCTCGACAGGACCACCAGCCCCCTAAGGCTCAGCCCAAGCCCTAGGGTGACCACAGTGCCCCCACACTCGCTGGCCCATGGGTCAGGATGGTTGCCATGAAGCGTTTAGCTCCCACATGGCACTACATCCTCAGCCATGAACACCTCAGGTGGGATGGTCATCTTCAACCAAGCACAACCAAACATAATTCGGCACTGCTGGGGAGAGGGTGGCAGAAGGGAAGAGGCTACTGGGGACTGGAGAAAGGACACAAAATACACAAGAAGTGTAAAAGCCCCATTCCATCCACAAGCCCTGCAGTAAAAAGAGGGTTAGACAGACAGGAGTACCAACTGCAAGAAACCCAGACAAAAACTATGACCTACAGCTTGCTCCAGTGATGCCAAGTGATATAAATGTATTTTCTACCTCACCCTCAGTGCTGCCACAAGCATCTGTTTTATTGTGTCTGGTATCAAGAGCATCAGGCATCCCCACCTGAAATCTTGCCCTACTGTGCCATTCACTCACATCCCATCTTCTTCTTCCCTTGCACATTATTTTCTACATGCAGTGGCTTTTTGGCAGGAGTCTTGGTGTCTGTTTGCAACAGGGCACAGCAAGGGAAAGCAGATATCCCCTTGTAAAGCATCTTCTTCCTGAAACCCCTTAAACCCTTCCTGGCTGAGAGGAAATGCAGGGATTGATAATGACTGAAGTGCTCCTCTGGGAAACAGCAATGATTTTGGAGGAACACAAAATAACTTTTAAACTAAGCCCAATCCTAAAGAGGGGAACTCCACAGTATGTAGCTTGAGTTTGCAGTTGAGAAAGAACAACCAGGATTCAGGCACCTACCCACAGGGATGCTGAGGTGGTCTCACCTACATTAGATACATTGGGAGTGATATGGTAAACACATCTAAATGGACACAGATTCCCCAGGGGCTATCTCATATGCATACAGACCCCAGCTACATCACAGGACCAGGTCAAAACTGAAATAATTGAGGATACAGGAGGACAGACCCGAGACAGATTAGCAGAGCTGCAGAAATATTCAAGAACTGGTCTAGTAAGGCCACCAAAACCTGGAACTGGGACAGATGGGGAAAAGATGTCAGCCATTCTGGGGTCAGGATGGACATAATATGGTGGATGTGGATTACGAGTCACTCCCAGTCAAAATGTCTTGGACTTTTCTCAAGCTTGGATTTCTAGCAACCCCTTTGTTCAGCCTGAAAAGTGTCCACTGCTTAAAAAAAAATAATCTCTCCCTGCCTTTTACAGTCAGAGTGGTAGTGTCCCCTCCTGAACACACTGTGATTTACAGCCTTCCATGCTCACACCGGCGACACAACCCCTTATGCAGAAACTGCAGACAGCACTCCTGCCAACACACGCTGTCACAGCATCGCTCCACATAAACACCCAGCATTCACCTTGTTTATATTTCCTTCTGTACAGGCTGCGACAGCTCACAAACACACAGAAAGCCTAATTTATATTGATAATAAATCTCCTTTCTTCATTCCCCGCAGCTGAAAAGAGCCCCGGTACAAATGCAATTTGCTGAGAGAAGAGCGCAATAGCTCTACGGAGAATCAGGCCCATGTTTCCTGCTGTAGACAAAGGGCATGAAGCCCCTCACAAACACGTGTGCACGCTCTTACACATGCTTGCAAATGTGGAAGGAGCTCCACATCCACATCCATACGTATATACCCTTCCACCTGTACTCTCACTCACTCGGCTCGCTAACAGCACCTCCTGTCCCTTCTGACTTGCACGTGCTTTCAGGTGGCACACACATTTGGAAGGTGCATTTTCATTAACCGGGTGCTCACAGCCTCAGATAAGCAATGAGAAAATGACACTGCAAGAGAAGTATTGTCACCAGCAGTAGGCTATACTTGTGTCTGGGTTTCACATGTCCTTGTCAGGTGGTGCAGCTATTTTAAATGGGGTTTGCAAGGTGTTTCTTATCCCCATTTGAAAAATACATACATATTCTGATGTTGAGCGAATGCAGAAGGAGACTTTGATGGCAAGGCAGGTTTCTGGAAGTGGTAGTCATAATGCTATAAGAGATGAAGGAGTTTATAATGGCATTCATAACTAAATGCGATCCCCACATTGTAGGCACATGCCTTGAAGGAGTTGTGAGGTCTTGGGTTTCTCCACGGTGTCCACAAACTGGCTGCAGCCAAGACCTGTCCTTTTGTCCTAATCTGGCTTCAGAAAAAAAGATTGTGACCTCTCTTTCCTCTCCAAAAGACTTTGTTCCAGCTTCCCTGGCCTCCATCACCCCAAGGCCCGACTGCACCAACAGGACAATGCCATCAGCCTGTCAGAAACTGGGACTAGCATGCCATGCTGGCATTGTGCAGAGGAAGCATACCCAACCAGTCCTCTATGGTCTCTACTGGCTCCCAATAAGCTTGCATGAAGGTGATCTATTAACTCCTGTTGAGGTGTTCTGTGCTCACGTATCTTCTGAGCAACTTTAAACCCCAACGGCAGAGTTCGAATGGCTTGTGCAATTCCTCCTACCTACCAGCTTCTCTCCACCCTAGCAGCACTAAGCTGGACCAAAACCTCTTTCTCAGTATGCCCACAAAGCCCACCAGCAGCCTGCCCACAAGCCAGAAAGCTCCTGTGCACTGACATGTTAAGAGCTAGAGGCCGGGCATCACCTAATCCCAGCACTGCTCCATTGCTGACCCAGGGCTTGTCCTGCAAACATGTCACTGAATACCCATAACAGAAGGAGCCCCGCTACATACTCCCCTACATACGCACGGCTGACAGGTTACCCATTAGTGCTCTGCTCAGATCCATCCCCTGGGGCAGCAGAGTGCCTGAGCATAGGATCAAAACTGTTTGTCAATGTTAAGGCACACAAGAGCATCACCAGTGACATGCCGTGCTAGAGATGATGACATGCCTGCTCCGTGTATTTTAAAGACTAGCAGCAGCCATTCAACTCCCCAGAAATTTTGTCACAAGAGGAAGATTAAAGATTACACACATGCACAGATATGAGGGTATCTAAGAGACTTTTCTTGGCTTTTTTCTCCAGCTTTATTAATATATATTTATTATTGCTATTTGGAGGCAAAACAGAGACTTGCTGAAAATCCTTGCCAAACTATATGGAATTTGTCAACAGTAAATACTGCTTCATAGGAGAAAATAAAACTCCATGTATTTTAGCTGGATGTTCTTTACCTCTTGCCTCATGCTTTAAGCCAACAGATAGCCTCCCTACCAATGTAAGCATGAAGCAACATGGACACTCATCCTTCTGCAATCCTGCTGCTGCCAGCGCCTGTCAGAGGGACAGATTGAAGCCATGGAAGAACCATGCAGATGGTCACAAACCAGACCCCCCCCCAACCCACTACCAGTATATCTCTTCCAGAAACACCACTGTGAAAAACTAAGATTAGGGTGAAGCTCAGACCATCTCCACCACAACCACTCTCTGGGCAGGATGTTTAGAGATGATACTTCTGCTGATATCCTTCTTTTGGGTACTTTCTCTTCTCTCCATGCCAGCTCTGGCTGATTCAAGTGCCTACTGCATCCTTCCTCAAACACAGGTTGTGAGCTCCCTGGGGCAATGCCATGCCATGTCTGTCCATCTTCTGAACAAAGATATGCAGCACAGAAATCTTCAACTTCAGATCCCAACTGCTAGTGGCCACAAATAATTTGTAATTAAAACAAAAGTGAAGCTACACCAGGGGACTGTCCAAGTTTTCTCCAGACTAGATGATTCTCAGGAGACACAGGAGAGCTACCACTGAGATTAAAAAAAAAACCTAAATCTCAGCCTACTAGGTTTACACAGAGACCATCAAAAGTATGTGTCTGTATTGTTCTGACCTTCAGATCTTTCTTTTTCCTTTGCTTTTTCCTAACCTTTAAAAGGCATCGAAGATAAACACAAGAGAAACCAAGCAGACAACATCCTTGGAAGAGATGCGGGAATATAATCAAGCCCTCAGACACACACACACAAACACCATAATTTATCTCTTCCTCCTCCTGTTTGATATTATCCTCTGTTCTCGTATCATAATCTGTTGCTATGGAAACAGCTATGATGTCACTATGAGAGGTTTATGGATGCCTTGAACAGGAAGGAAAGGTACATGATGATGGGAGAGAAAAAAAAAAAAACACCTACAAACAGCTGCTGAGCAGGAGACATTCCAGGAACAGCAAGCGTTAACAGGGAAAAGATAAATACATCAGTGGTGCTGGCACTGCTGCAGACAAGAGCAGAATATAAACTGTGTTTTAAAAATAAAGAATGCTTACAAATTTTGCCTACAAGTAAAAATATTCTGGGAAAGCTAAAGGAGCTTCCTGAAAAAAACAAACTTTTTCTGAAATGTTCTGCAAGTTTTCTAGGACTGGATATTTTCTCAGCCTTGCTGCTAGAGTCTAAGTCTCCATCAACCCACTCTATCGTCTGCTGTAACATTCCCTCCAGAAGTGTTAGCATAACATCCCACCAATGCAGCTAATATACTAGGAGCTTGCTGGCTAGCCACTATCCCATGTGCCTTTACGATCTGTAACTAGAAAAAAAATGTATCTTCAAGCAAAAATAAACAGAATCCTAGAATCATCTAATTGTTTAGGTAGGAGAAGACCTTTAAGATCATCAAGTCCTACTGTTAACCCAGCACTGCCAAGTCCACCACTGAACCATGTCACTAAGTGCCACATCTACACATCTCTTAAATGGTGATTCAACCACTTCCCTGGGTAGGCTGTTCCACTGCTTGACAACCCTTGCAAGGAAGAAATCTTTCCTAATACCCAACTTAAACCTCCCCTGGTGCAAACTGAGGCACTTTCCTCTTGTCCTATCACTTGCTACTTGGTAGAAGAGACTGACCCTCACCTAGTTCCAAACACCTTTCAAGTAGTTGTAGTGAGCAGTAAGATCTCCCCTCAGCCTCCTTTTCTCCATGCTAAACAACCCCAGCTCCCTCACAAGACTTGTTCTCTAGACCCTTCACCAGCTTTGTAGCTCTTTGGACATGCTCCAGCACCTCAATGTCCTTCTTGCAGTGAGGGGCCCAAAACAGAACACAGCCTGGCCTGGTCTTCCCTGGTCTTGCTGGCCACACTATTTCTGATACAGGCCAGGATGCCATTGGCCTTCTTGACCACCTGGGCACACTGCTGGCTCACATTCAGGTGGATGTCGACCAGCACTCCCAGGTCCTTTTCCATCAGGCATTTTTCCAGCCACTCTTCCCCAAGCCTGTAGCCTCATATGAGGTTGTTGTAATTGAAGTGTAGGACCCGGCACCTGGCCTTGTTGAACCCCACAGAACTGGCCTCAGCCCATCAAACCAGCTGGTCCAGATCTCTCTGTAGAGCCTCCCTACCTTCAAGCAGAACTTAATGAGGGTACCTTCGATCCCCTCATCCAGATAATTGATAAAGACATTAAACAGAACTGTCCCAAATAGCGAGCCGTAGGGAACACCATTTGTGACCAGCCACCCACTAGATTTAACTCACAACTCTTTGGCCTTGGTCATCCAGATAGTTTTTTATCCAGTGAAGAATACACTCATCTGAGCCATGAGAAGACAGTTTTTCCAGGAGAATGCTGTGGGAAATGGTGCCAAAGGCTCTACTAACATCTAGGTAGACAACAACCACAGCCTTTCCCACATCCACTGAGTGTGTCACCTTGCCATAGAAGGAGACCAGGTTAGTCAGGCAGGACCTGCCTTTTATAAATGAATGCTGACTGGGCCTAATCACTTGGTTGTCCTCTACATGCCACATGTTGGCACTCAAGATGATCTGCTCCATAGCTTTCCCTGGCACCATGGTCAGACTGACAGGCCTGTAGTTCCCTGGATCCTTCTTCTAGTCCTTTTTGCAGGTAGATGTCAGATTTTATAACCTCTAGTCCTCTCGGACTTCCCCACTTAGCCAGGACTGCTAATAAATGATGGAAAGTGGTTTGGTGAGCACTTCTGCCAGCTTCCTCGGTATCCTGGAGCGGACCCCACAGACTTGTGTGTGTCTAAGTGGTATAGCAGGTCACTGATGATTTCCTCTTGGACTATGGGGGCTTCATTCTGCTCCTTGTCTTCCAGCTCAGGGAGCTGGGTACCTTGAGAACATCTGATCTTACTGTTAAAGACTGAGGCAAAGAAGGCATTAAGTATCTCATCCTTTGTCACTATGTTTCCCCCACGGCAAATAAAGGATGGAGATTCTCCTACACTCTCTTTATGCTCTTAATGTATTTATAGAAACATGTTTTATTTTTCTTTTATGGCAGTTGACAGATTAAGTTCTAGTTGGGCTTTGGCTCTTCCAGATTTCTCCCTGCATAAACTCACAATATCCTTGTAGTCCTCCTGAGTTACCTGCCCCTTCTTCCAAATGTCATAAACTTAAAACATAAAAAAGCCAAAGCTTTCTGTTCAGCCAAGCTGGTCTTCTTCCCTGCAGGCTCACCTTTCACCACATGGGGATGGCCTGCCCCTGCACCTTTAAGATTTCCCTCGTGGAGAATGTCCAGCCTCCCTGGACTCCTTTGCCCCTGAGAATGGCCTCCCAAGGGACACTCTCAACCAGGGTCCTCAACAGCCCAAAGTCTGCCCTCTGGAAATCCAAGGCAGCAGTTCTGCTGACCCTCTTCCTTAGTTCCCCAAGAAACAAAAACTCTTATAATTTCATGATTGCTGTGCCCAAGAAGAGCTCCAACGACCAAATCACCCACAAGTCCTTCTCTGTTCACAAACAACATGTCCAGTTGGGCACCTTTCCTAGTTGGCTCCCTCACCAGCTGCATGAGGAAGTTATCTTCCACACACTCCAGGAACCTCTGTGACTGTTTCCTCTCTGCTGTTTCCTCTCTGTGCAGAGACACTCAGAATCCACTGGATCACATCCAGTAGCAAATAAACACCCTGACCCAAAACTATAAACAAAAAAAGAGCTTTTCTTGCTCTCATCACCAAAGAGAAACACCCTAATCTTACAGACTCGCTGCCAAACCTACTGACATACCTGACCTGCTACTAGAGAGAACAGTATGTTGAGCCTCCTACACGCAAAATGCACTCAGCCTTGGGGCCACACGCACACTCATGTGCAGCACGATGCACGGGTGGTTCTCACTCAGGAGCTCAGGTGGTGACGACTGTGCCTCCGCACACGTACCCATTTCAGTCACCTGGACTGATGGTGAGAATAGGGCAGACATGGGGACAGAGGTTGGGACATTCACATGTGCCCTTAAGACAACATACGCAGGCTGCAAGACAATTCAGCACGCGGGGCCTGCTGGGGAGAAGTGAGGATGGCAGATCGAATCCATCCTGCAGAGCCATCTTCATCAAGGGAAGGGCAATGGCAGCAAGTGAGGAAACCACAAGGATCTCATGTCAATAAAAACTGCTGGTGTTTCAGCTAATTCCTGCCCCATCAGAATTTCCAGAGCACGAAGAGCAGGATCAGAGATCTTATGGGAATGCTGTAGCATCAGGTTTGCCTCAGGTCTCAGCAACAGCTAGGGAATACCTAGGCAGACTGTCCATCTCACCTGTGGGCAGTAGGATATAGATGGTACCTCCCATCTTCACCCACCCTTCCAAAGATGTTAGAGACGACCTCAGGGAAAAAAAAAATGAGAGAGACTGAAGACAGTAAGGAGAGCTACAAAAACAGTCCAAGCATCTTCAGCAATTCACCCAACTTTCTGCTGTTGCTGGCCTTGGCTGTCACAGCCTCAGCCCCTGTACTTTTCAGGGATCACCTCCCTCTCTCCTGTTACAGTTACTTGTCCTCATCCTACTTCCCCACCTGTCTCTCTCATCCTCTTCTCTCTTGTTCCTGACCTATTTCCTTACTCCTTCTCAACCTCCATCCCATCCTTCCCATCCCCAGATAAACTTCTGACAAAAAATGTTTAAGGAAACTCGCACATTGTGATTTCCTCTCCCAAAGAGGTCAGTTTGCATAATCCACCCTCCTGTGTCTCTGCCTGCATAAAATGCAAATCCTTTGGGGTGGGAACTATCTATCCCTTCATATCAATGTCATGCCTAGTGCAGTAAGGTCCTGCTTTTGTTTGGCACTGTGCTACTACAGCAAATAAAACTGTTCTTAGGAATACTCTGAAAGCACCAAAGGAAAGTAAAAGAACAGGAGGTGTGAAAACAGTGCCAAGTATTTTGTGGGGTTTTTTGAGTTTCTTTTATATCTGGGAGCAAGGTTCTGCTCCTGCTCTTTATGAAGCAATTTCTTTCCATTGCTCTCTATTTGGAGCTGCAGAGTGGAAAACAAAGCTGATCCTGGTGAAGAAACAGAGACGGTGCTTTTTTTAAACAGGCAGGTGACACCAAGCAGGAAGGGACTGCAAAGTCAGAGGAATTAGATTAGAATTCAAAGCAGCCCTGACAAATTGAAAGGCAGAGGATGAAATTCAGATGTGATAAATACAAATATCAAAAACTTAGCTAGGAAAGGCTAGCTCCACACATGCTCACGAGGCATCAGACCTCTTGGACAGGATCTGGGAGCCACAGTGCATCACAAGCTACAAACAGATGAACGATGTCATGGAGCAAAAGTTAAACACTGCCTGTAAGAGATATGAAGGAATACTTATGCTCTACTTGGCCAGCACAGGACCTGGGTACAGCACTGTGCTCTATCAGTGCCATTCAAGAGAGCAGTGGACCAGATGAAGGGAATGCAGAGATCTGTGAGGATGGTCAGAGCTGAAGGGAACAAGACACAAGAGAAACAGCTGAAGGATGTGTTTGAGACAGGATTTAACCTAAGCCAAGGAGAGACATGACAAAGAGGAAAGAATAGTTTTCCCACACCCACTATGAACAGGACAAGCAATCACAGCAAGCAATGCAGAGAGGTGCCACAGAGGAGGTAAAATCTTTTCGGTGATAAAGCAAAGGGTAGTGATGACAGCCTAGGCAGGCTGTGGACCCTCCATACATAGGGAATATGCTGGACAAGCATGTCAGGGAACATGACAGACAGGCATGCATTTAGTATAGCACAATGTGCTTCAAAAAACTTTTGGAATACTTGCCTATGCCTGCTTCCTATGATTTCAATGATTTTGGCGAGAGAGAAGTTTCTCTGGCATTTCAGCATAGCCCACAGACCAAGATAAACCTGTCAGTGTTTAGAACTGGAGGAGTGACACTGCTGCTCCAGGTCTTGCTAATGCCTTTAAGGATTAAAGGTTATAATGAACAGGGAAGACAGCTGCCCTTCTGAGTTTCCCAAGTATCTCTGGCAAATACCACTGCCTGGTAGAGTGACCTTTTCCAGTTTTTCAGGGCAGGAGCTGTAAGTGATTGCTCTCACTTCATCCTTCCAGAGACAGATGTCAGCACAGGCCCTGGAAAGCGAGCAGGACAGAAAACAAGCCGTGAATAAAGAATGCTCTTCAGCTTCTCCAAGCAAATGTCCCATTCAGTTGGAAACACTGAAGAAAGCCAAGGGAGCACACTATGCCATCTTTCAGGCAGCATCCTCCAGAACACTTGCCACATGGAGATGGTGCTTCCACACCACAGCATCCCAGGTTTCAGTGGTGCTGTTGCTGATCTACACTATGATTCCCGAAATCAGAATCAAGACCAGGAGAAGCTTTGGGGCTCACACCTCGATGACACTTGCCTCCCACTGCCTATTCCATACCCCCTCTGTGATTAAATAAAAGACTCCATTCCTTGGCATCATTCTGTCAGTGGCTTGATGAGACAGCCACTCTTTATATAGCACCCTGAACATATACAGCACTGTAAAAACACACACCATTACAGCTTGTTATTAATTCCATTCAATAAATAAATTCTAATGGCATGACTCTGGAATCTCCAAGGTATTTCGCAATGTGGCTATGCCCTTGCCAGCCTACAGAGATGGGGGATGCTTCTCCGCTCACCTGCATGGGGAAGTCTTAGAAGAATCATTTCTACCATCAAAATTACCCAACCTGGAAGGCTACCTGAATTCAAAAGTGGTCCCAAAATACATGCACTTGTGCTTCCCAGAAGAAGGGCCTCAGTCGCTGAGGTGGCCAAATGAAGGAGGATTCCTGTGTACCCTCTGCTGTAAATAGGTGGAAGCAGTAACATGCCTCTACTCTTCCCACAGGACAAAGAGGCAAATTGCTAAATGCCCTATCTGGAGGGAAATTATCACCTGGGTTTATTTTCAAAACAAAAGCTGAACTCTGTACTGCTAGGGGGAATGGTTTCAAAAGAGAAGGCCTCCTGTTAAACACCTAGGTCCACAGCAGGGTATGTAAATAGCTGAAGACACAACCTTTTCTCTAAATAGTGTTTAATTCTTACTTGTTGTTATCCACCAGTTAACCTTCCAAAAGCAAGAAAAAGCTCTATAAATAATATTTCACATTCAGAGGGCAGACATTTCCTAGTAAGGGTGAGGAAACAAACTCATTTTTATAAATGGACTGATTAAGCTATAGAGGCCATGAGTCAGAAAGGTACTTCAGCATGTGGCCAGCTTTAAAGACGTAAACAATTCTAATTAAGTCAGCAGCACTGCCTGTGAACTTAAATTTAGGCACAGACCTTAAAATACCTTCTTAAATTGGGATCAGAGAGGAAAAGGGTGGAACTTTCAAAAACATTCAGTCTCAGCCTACCCATCCTCTACGGATACGGAGATGGGAACACCATAATAGCTGTCAGCCCACCACTGAATAATGCCTTTGCAAACTCTCCTTCTCAGGAGTCTTGCCAAAGGTATGTGCTATCCCAGCTGCCTCAACACCTGCACATAAGTGGTCTAATCTGCTTCCTACTGGAGTCTCTCAGTCTAGTCCAAAGAGAAGGTGGCTGAACCTGCCCCTGACCTCACCATCTGCCAGGACTGCTCTAACACTATCACCTGGAACCCACTTGGTGAGGCCCACAATCAGGATAAGGATTTACCTCCATGCTCAGGTCACCAATCCTTCCATGATTTGACTTCCAAGAGCTTTCCTCCTGACTGAATATCCACATACCTTTACACACCATTGCTGTGGATGTGGCTAAAACGGAATCTCCTTTGTTTAGCCACCCAAGTATGTTATCTGCCTCCAAATACATGGTCTAACTTCCAGAAGCTGACCTAAGTTCAAAACCCTCACAGGCATCAAGGAGATCTCTGGGCTGTCCTCCATCAGTAGAAGACCTACACTGATCAGGATCAATACTCATCTCTTATCCAGCCTGGATGAAACCACATCCAGTGGTCTCAAAGCACCATGCGAAAGCAGGCGGTAAATAGCAACCAGTGGGTAAATGGGGAAATGAGGCAGGGGAAAATGACAATGGCTTCATTTTCCAGGCCAGGTGAGGTGTCCAGCTGAAGCCAACAGGGTTTTCTCCACCTGTTAAAGCCACACAAGGAAGGTGCTACGCGGAGTCCAAGGGCCGTTGACTGCGGCGAGTAACTGTGTTCGTCTCTTTGTCCAAGCACGCAGCTCATCTGCTCACCCCAGCCCCTGGTCCCAGCAGTGCTCTTTCCACTTCCGAAAATAAACCAGCATTTTTCACCCATTAGATCTCAAATCCATTTAATTGCTAGACACGGCAGCATGATAAGAACAATAATTATAACTGGAGGGGGCTTCCTGTTATCCTGGCTAGAGCCATATCCTGAGCTAATAAAAACTTATGCTTTTGGTCCCAGAGTTGACTTAGCTTAAGTTCTGGTTATTAATTCATAAACAGGAAGCGCCTCCGAGTTATCATCTCCCTGCATGAACTTTGGGGTAAAGACCTTTACTCTGCCTCACTGGTACCGCCTTCCCGACGAGCAAGTTTTGTGTGATTTAACGAGATTTGAGAACGCATTCAAAACACAGCTGGGCTGGCCTGTTCCTGGTGTTAAATGGGATCTGATCCGTGACACACCCGGGGTCAGCTTTTCGGGCTTCCCAGCCCCTCGTGTGACACGGATGGCGTGCAGGCAGGTCCCTGCCTGCACTGAGCTCCAGCAGCAGCAGCAGCAGCGGTGGGGAGGTGCAATTTACAAATATTACCCTGATTAATTCCATAAGCCACCCACACTGAAAACTACCAACACGGCTGCTAAAAATACACCGCGAGTTGCAACAGAGTTGTCAGGAATAAGTAAGCAGCAAAGCAAAGAGGAACAAAACCAAAACAGAGGTAATCACTGTTTAGAAAATAAAGGTTAAACCACATAAACCCCCTCTTTTTACCCAGTTCTCAAGGTTGTCATGTACGAGGCATCCAAAAAATCGTGGGAGACACCTGCCCAGGACAGAAAGCTACCCACAGCCCAGGTACTGGTGATGCCTGGCAGTAAGCACTCTTAAAATGGGGTCTCCCCTGGTCCATAGAGCCCGTCCCTGTTCTCTGCACAGGACAAAAGGTCACACAACAACCGCACAGGTGATTCTGCACAGCAAGGGCAGCACTGCCTAGAGGGAAGTCCAAAGAACCAGACTCTCACCAGCCTCAAGCCATTCACCTCCTCTGAAGCCAATACAGCTGCGCCTGAGGAAGTCCTACCTCTGGTGCTCAGCAGGACAGCTGCCATTAGTTTGCCCCAACCCGGGGGTAGAGGCCATGCAGGATTATACCTGATGAGGCCCACGCTGAAGCCCAAAACGTTTCCTATTGTGGCTTACAACTGAAGCTAAAATCCAGGTCAAACACTGCATGGAGATGTTACTTCTGTTTTATTTAACTCAGTGGGTTTTTTATGTCCTTCATTTCACTGCTCAGCTCTTCGACACTTGGAAAAAAAAAAATGAATGAGAAAACCCAGCAGAGGAGAAGATGACAGCAAAAACTCTGAATTGCTTAAAATGAATAGGAAAATTCTCCTGGCACAGTGTGTGTCTGGGGGAGGACTTCACACAAGATATTCACTTATTTATCAGGCCTCTCCTATTAATGTCAGGTGAGGCACCATTCTGCTTCCCAGAACCTGTATTCAAGCCAGCTGCTCCCCACGGGGCCACACCACCTTCATCTCCACATTGAGAATCGTGGGTGACTTTGTGCATGTGCTCTATGTTATCACTCACTTAAATTTCTACTGGAACCATTTCATAAGGCCCCCAAGGTGTCATGTTTCCTCCCGGGGCGCCTTTTTTGTCAAAGAGCCTATGTTCTGAAATCCGTACGGTGGAGATACTGTTTCACCCACCCTCTCCTGCCTTACGGTCGTAGCCGGTGGGCATGCGTGTGTGCCACCCGAGACCACTAGGTCAAGGGCAGGAGCGGAGGAGTGACAGCTGGCCGCAGCCCTGATCCAACCCCTCGGCTCCTGTGCTCTCCTCCATGGCTTGACTGTACCTGATGCTCCAGAGGACAGCTACAGACCAGACAGGCTGGTTATGCACATAATGTGAGGATTGTAAGGGATGATGGCAGTCCTTTCCTCCTTCCAAGGAGGAAATCGCATCCCCTGTGATAAGTTTTCATCTACGCGCTGGGATATTGCAGGGAATTCTAAGGACCTCTCACGGCAACTAGGAGGACGAAAAACATTTATTAACCCCTCCTCCGCCTCCCTCGAAGCCATCCGGCAACAATTTAACCCACAAACATACTGCAACACAAAGCAGATAAAACAACCCCTTTCAGCCTTTACGCTATCCACTGGCTCCTGCCGTTTGGGATATTCACCTACTTTAAGGGCTGAGGAGTGCTGCAGAGCCTGGCCGCAGACCCTTCTGCATCGGTTGCAGGGAAATAATTATTTATTTATTTATTACGGATTGCTTTTCAGAGCATTTTTTTCCGTCTGCTCTCTTTTTCCTGTCAGGCAGAAGCACGGGCGCCGCTGAAGTTAAGATGCTCTAAGGCACCGCTAAACTTCCACCGCACGCTTCGGTGCGGCACGGCACGGCCGCTTTCTCCCCGGGAGGAAGCCGGCGCCCTGCCCGGCCGAGGCCTCCTCTCCCTTCGCTTCCCCTGCGCTGCCCGGCTCCAGGGAAGCGGCCGTGTCGTCGCCCGGGCGGCGCTCCGGGAAGGGGAGCGCGGCCGGGCTGACCGCAGGCCCCGTGCCTCACTCCACCCCCCGCCGCAGCGGAGCCGCCGGGCGCCGCCGCGGGGCACCGCACCGCCCCGCACTGCCGCCCGCCCCGGGGGATGCGGCCCGGCGAGGGGCGAACTTCAGAGGAATATCCGCATTACCCACCCTGCCAGCGGCACTCGCTCGGGAGCGGTTGGACAGGCTCAGCGGCTGGCGATGCGATACCGGGCAGGCCTCACCGGCCCGCCGGTGACCTGGGGCCGCGCTGGGAGCGGGGACAGGCCCCGGTCCGGCGGGGAGCCGCGGGAGGGGGTCGGGCAGATACAGGCCGGGGCTGCGAGCCCCTGCTGAGTCCCTACTGGAGGCGGCGGCCAGGCAGCAGCGGCCTCCCCCTGCCTGCGGCAGGCCCCCGCAGCCGCCGGTTGCCGTTGGAGGCGCCGGGGGCGACCTGGGCGCGGGGGGGGGGGGAGGAGGGCCTGCTGGGTCCGGTGGCCGAGGCCCGTCGGCGGCGCGGCGCTGCCGGCAGAGGGCGCCACGGGCGGGCCGGCCCCGACCGGCATCCCGGACCCGCCGCGGCCACTCCGCCAGCACCGGCCCGCCGCCGCTCAGGGCTCCGCCGCCGCCCCGGCTGCCGCGACCCGTCCGCGCTCGCCGGCGGCGCCGCCGCCCTCGGGCTCCGGCAGCCCGGTGTCCGGCAGCGGCGAGGGCGGGGAGGGACGGCCGTCCTCCCTCCGCTGCCGAAAACGCTCCTCTTTGTCTGCTTGCCTCTCGCGGGGTCCAAACTCTGCACGCCGGTGAGCCCGGGGCTGCGCAGAAATAAGCCGGCGGGCTGGTAACTTTACACCGTCCGCCGAGCACCCTCTCGAGCGCTGCAGCCCGGGCTCGATTTTCTCCTCAGATAAGTTTTACCGGCCTCGCCATAGAGAGAAAAGTACTGTGTCCCCATATGTCCCTCACCCCCCCTCCCCGCCAGGCGCCCGGGTCTCCGCCGCTACACACCGACCGGTCCCCCGGCGGGATAAAGCGCCCGCCGGATGGATGTCCCTCCGTTTTATGTAACGCTCCCCGGCCAGCGCCGATCCGGGCGGGGTGACGGGGGAGGATAAATGCATCGGGAGGGGATTTAAATTAACCCTGATGTATTTATTTTTTTAAACAACTACCCTAAAATACGCACCGATCTACCACCACCACCCTACACACACATTTTTATGATTTTTTTTTTTTTTTTCAAGCTGAAAAAACTAAGTTGGGGCACTTGGGCTTCTCGCCGCAGCCCGGGCTGGGCTGAAGGAGAAGCCGGAGGAGCTGACAGGCGGCTGCCGGCAGCTCCGTCCACCGCCGCCGCTGCCCGTGGTGTCTCCGCGTCCCGGAGGAGAGCCCCGGGGGGAGGGAACTCTTGGGAAATGGGCGAAAGGAGCGGGGTGGCCGGTGCTGGAAATGAAAACTGCAGCGAGGGGCAGGCGGGCGGGCAGACACACACACACACACGAAGGCGCAGGGCAAGCTCCGTCCACCTCATTGTTCTGCTCGGCACCGGCACGGACTTCACCCACCGCCCCCCACCGGGGCCCGAACGCCTGGGACCGCGGGGCCGGGGAAAGCTGGGGG
>JANIJG010024727.1:0-76115 GCA_024611175.1 Megaceryle torquata
GTGCCATGCCCGTCGGCTACTGCGTTTACCACACCACCCGCCGGCTGCAGGGCAGCAGGAGAAGCGCTGCTGCTTCTGCTCGCACTGCGAACAGGCCGAGGCGGCAGCAGCCCTGCCGCCGTGACCAGGGCCGCGCTGCCGCCGCCCAAACACCTCAGCAGCCACCCACAGCTGGCAGCAACACGGGCCCAAGGCGCGACCAGGAACGCGCTAGAAAAACACAGCCGGCTGAGGCAGGCCCAGGGTACGGCAGCACCGCAGGGCCACTGAGGTGCCAGGGCCTAGAAGGCCATGGGGAGCTCCGGGACACCCGGCCCGGCCCGGCCCTGCCTACCTACAGCAGGGCCCGCCACGGGACCGGCCTAGTTAGTGCTCAGCGCTGCGCAAGCACCCCCAGCCACTGCCTTCTCCTAGCAACCGGCAGATTGAACGACAGCGCCACGGCCAATAAATAGGCCGCCCGCCTTGACAGACAGAAGGCAGAAGCGGTCCCAACCAATCCGAGAGCAGATAGGCACGGAGGCGGGGCAGACGAGAACTCAATTGAAAAGCTTTCCGTCCTCGGGAGGGTGGGAACAAGAGGCACCAGAGGCGGGGTTCTCTTTGTCCAATCAGAGCGTCTTCCTTTATCGGTCTCCTCAGATTGGTTAGCAGATGGCAGGAGGGCTGTAGAGCCCTCCTTTCCCCAATAGAATGGTAGCACTGCGTGACAGACTTTTAGCTCAGCCAATGATTGCCGGCGGGAATCTACCACCCCTCTCTCTTGCAAAATGGCGGCGACAGCTCCTGCTTCTGCTCCGTCTCCTCCTGCAGCCTCCCCGGCGCAGAGCCCGCCGGCAGCGCCCGCCACGCCGGCAGGAAACGCTTCCCCCGCCGCAGCGCCGCCCCCGCCCGCTGCGCCGGCACCACCGCCACCGGCCGCACCGCTGTCGGCCGCGCTCTCGGGCCCGTTCCCGGGCGGCCGCGTGGTGCGGCTGCACCCGGTCGTGCTCGCCTCCATCGTGGACAGCTTCGAGCGGCGCAACGAGGGCGCGGCGCGGGTCATCGGGACGCTGTTGGGTAAGAGCCGCCGCCCTGCCCTGCCCTGGCCCGCCCACGGCGCCCCTCTAACCGCGCTGCCCTCCCGCAGGGACCGTGGACAAGCACTCGGTGGAGGTCACCAACTGTTTCTCCGTCCCTCACAACGAGTCCGAGGATGAGGTACGGGGCGCGGAACCGGCCGCCAGAGGCGGTTCGGGCGGAGCGGGGCAGGGATGGCGGGCCCGCCCCGCGGAGGGCTCCACGCCGGCCAAGCCCCCGCGGGCTGTGGGTTTCTTGTCAGGGAGGCGACTGCCGAGGCGGGCGGCCCCTGCGCTCCGATGGCGGCGTTAGGGCTCCTGCCCATCTTGCCCTCCGCTAAGGGTGAGCATCCCTGTAACCGCGGACTTGGTCCCCTCCCGTTCCTCAGGTGGCAGTCGATATGGAATTTGCCAAGAACATGTATGAGTTGCACAAGAAGGTGTCTCCTAGTGAAATCATCTTGGGCTGGTAAGTTCTTCTTCTGTGAGAACATGCAAGTAGTTGCCTTGGTCCCTTAGACCGCCTGAATACGTAATTCTCCCGCTGAGAAGCAGAAGCACGAGTGCTCGTGACAGTAAGGTCTTGCAAGTCTTGTTGCAGAGTCAGTTGTAAAGCTCCTGCACTTCGTAATAGGAAGAGACAGTATTGGAGACTTAGAGGGTTTGGTTTTGTTTATATCTAGCACAGGTATCACAGAGCGACAAGTTAGAGAATGCTTGCACAGCTTTGTTAGAAGAACTTAGCCACCTGTAATACAACCTGCAGCACGGAAAAGTAACTGGTTAGAAAGAAGGGAGAAGACAAAAGAGTAGTTTCAAGTACCAAAAGCCTCAGGACAAATCAGTGATATCAGCTTAAGAAGGCAGAAAAGTGAAAGTACTTGTCTGTGGGATGCAATGCAAGATCAGTAGGGGTGTTAGAGGAACACAATCTGTGTCTGAGTGTGTGGATAGCTTTTCATGGTTCTCTGATCCTGTAAAATAGCTTAGTTCTGTTCCTGCGGAGCAAACTTCCTCAACAGCCTTCTCATGGCACAGCAAAGTGCAATTCTAATGATGGGAGTTTTCCTTTGTATGTGAGGAGCTAATTGCAGAGCGGCCACAGGAACTAGATGAACAAGTTACCTGTCCTGCAGAGAAATGTTTGATTTGTGGAAGGTCTGCTTGGTTGGTCCAGTTTTGCTTGTTTTGACTTACGTGGAAATAAAAGAACATAGTGAAAGATAACTGAATCTTGGGTGTGTGATGTCAGCTGTACTGACTTTTTATGGCTGGTACTACAACACTGGCCCTGTGTGTATTCTGGGCATTGGCGTGTGCTCAGCCTGTGATTCCTATAGTTCTGGGATGGCTGGCTATAAAACTATGAATTCCCTGGTTAAAACACTTGCATGTAGTATGTTTCTGCAGCTCAGTGTGTGGAAATCGGTGTTTTAGGATACAAACACCACCAAAAATGAGGCACTTGAATGTTGGAAGAATGGCTCCTCAACTCAAATGTGTTCTTTTGAAGGTATGCAACAGGTCATGACATCACGGAACACTCTGTCCTGATCCATGAATACTACAGCCGGGAAGCGCACAATCCAATCCACCTCACTGTGGACACCAGTCTCCAGAATTCACGCATGAGCATTAAAGCCTACGTCAGGTACTCTGGGAGGGGAGCTACCTGAATTTCCAAGAGACACCAGAGCAGGGTCACAAGAAATGTAGCAGGCTGCAGCATCCCATTTTGGACAGTATAGCGCAGTAGCTAAAGCACAGCGCTGAGCCAGGGATCATAGCTTGCCTCCCATGGGAATGTCTTGACCATCATAAGTTGAAAGACCTAATCTTTCATAAGCTGGTACCTCATTGGGTTGGGGAATCATCACTTAATTAACTTTAACAGTGCTCTAGACATCTTTGTGACATTTCACAGGATTCATATGGCTAGCGTGTCACAGCTTCCATCACATTGTCTGAATGGTAGCCTGTAGTCACTGGGCTTTATTGCTTGGCAGTTTATTTATACAAGTTGGAGTACTAGTGCAGGTAAAACATGACTGAAGCAGCATCTTCCTGATCAGTCATTCTTCCCCTTAAGCCCTTCCATTTTAATCAGTTAATGATGGAGATTAAATGAGATGGAGAAATTAAACTATTCTACCTCACTGTTCTTCCCAGAGCTGGCTGAAGGATAACATCCCAGCCTTTCTACTGCTGCTTCACTGTGCATCTTCAGAAATGGAGCTGTGACACGACATCTTACTGAAAGCATAAATGAACTTCAAATACTTGGAATAATAGAAGCAATAAAGGCGTTGATAGTGCTTTGTACTTCATTTTATGCCATATTTATGTTAGTTTCTCAAGTGATTTCTAGAAGTGTGGAGTATTTCAGGATAGAAGAATATCTACTCTATAAGCAAGAAGAAACTGTTGCTAAGAAGATAGTACTTAATTCTTCATGAATTCATGCTGACAGATGTCAGACCAGCTAGGAATATTCTTGGATGAAAATGAGCAATTAATAGTATGCCAGGACTGATTTCCTGTCCTCAGTCATCTGTGGTCTTTCATACTGCTGATTTTGGTGTGAATGAGTAACCTACTCATGTTCACACTTCAGCAGTAACAGAGATCATTGAGATGGAAATCTATTACTTCCTCCCAGAAACATGTTCATGCTGAAAACATTTTGTTGTTTTGTTTTTTTTTTTTTCTAGTGCCCCAATGGGAGTCCCTGGTAAAACTATGGGCGTGATGTTCACACCTCTAACGGTGAAATACGTTTATTATGATACAGAGCGGATAGGAGGTGAATGTTTCCTTCCTATTTTGGTTATAACCATTGTTGGGACACTGTTCAAATGCCTTTTTTACCCTAGTAAAACTGGCATTCTGGGAATTCTTCTGGGAATTAATCTTGCTGAAGCTATCCTAAAAATCTTCAATAAGTTAAGGATTTAAACTGTCTTTTGGTGGCAGTTGGGTTTTTTTTCACTGATCTTTCTTTTGCTTTCAGTGGATCTCATCATGAAGACTTGTTTTAGCCCTAATCGAGTGATTGGCTTGTCCAGTGACTTACAGCAGGTGGGGTCAGCATCAGCCAGGATTCAGGATACCCTGACCATGGTGCTGCAGTATGCAGAGGATGTGTTGGTAAGGCCAGAGTTTTATAAGCCAACAAATAAATTTGATGTAAGGTTGTTTATCTTGGTTTTCCTTTTAGTATATTCTCTTTCTGGGCCATACACTTTCTGAGTTTTACTCATTGTGAAGTCTGTGTTTCTTATGCTCAGTCTGGCAAAGTGGCTGCTGATAATACTGTTGGACGTTTCCTGATGGATCTTATCAACCAGGTGCCAAAGATTTCACCAGAGGACTTTGAGACAATGTTGAACAGCAATATCAATGTAAGTTCATCATCTAATTTTTTCAGTGTATTGCCAGCAGTTTTGAAAATGTGTCATACAGGCACAAATTTGTCTGTGAACAGTCTTGTCTTTTCATACAAACATGTTAATAGAAAATTAAGTCATGTCTTGTCAGTAATTTGATATTTTAAGAGCTGAAGGTGGATCAGGGAGCTCACCATAATAGTCTTGCAAGCAACTGCAAATGAGAGAATAAGTTTTAAAGCACTTGGGAATTGTGGAAGTAATCTGAAAGGCAGCACCAATTCTTCCAGAGTGATTGGATAATATGAATAACTAAGCTTAAAGCAGGATTGATTTCAAGGATAACTGGTGACTTGCCAGCTTCCTTTGCCTCAGCTGAAGCTCTGTCTCCTTGCATACTTGTGTAACATTTAAGATGTAGGTGCTACCTTATTTCTGTAAGAGATCTTTAGAAAATGAAAGCTAAGTTTTTGAACATGTTGTTCACCCACAGTCTGCAAGACCAGAACTAATTTTTAATTTTGCTTATGCCCTTTGACTTGCCTGGTTAACATGGGTGAACTCTGAGTTAAAATTTCACAGTGTTTCATATTCTAGGAATACCAAAACCTTCTTCCTGCAAGGGCAGCATTCCTCAGCATAGGATTTTCAGGACTAACGGTTATTTCTAGTAGTTGATTGTAAACTGCTCTGCAGATGTTGAAAAATCAACTTCCTAATAGGCTACGATCTTTGTTAATATTTCTGATCACTGTTTGGTTTTGATTTTTTTTTGCCCTCACAGGACCTACTGATGGTAACCTACTTGGCAAACCTCACACAGTCACAGATTGCTCTCAATGAAAAACTTCTGAGTTTATAAAGAAACTTCTGCCACCCTACACTTCAAAGAGCCTAGAATGAGCTGACACACTTTTCTGTGGTGGTGTTACAAATTTCCTTGGACCGTAATTTAATTACCTACATGACTTGGTTTACATCTTTATTTCCATTGCCCTGAAAAGTCCCTGACATGGTTTAGGAAGTGAATGGGAATGGCTGCAGTTTAGTTGAACCCAGTATTTTAAAATGTAATACATTAAATCTTTTGTCTTCTGGGTTTATCTACTTATATAACAAAATACAGGTTTCTTGTAAGAATGTATTTGAAATAAAAGTTACAATGCAATGGCAAGAATGGCTTCTGCATAGAAAAAAAGTGTTTCTCATTTATTGTATCATGAATCTACTTTGGAAAAAAAAAAAGTAGATCATGGCACTGGGAAAGAAAACTAGAGTGGATGAAAGACACCTCCAATTCTGCAGACTTCTTTGCAGGTTTTCTTCCCAACTGGTAAAGCACACTGAAAGCCTGGATTCTTGTGTTGCACAGAATATGCTTTTCCATGGAGGACGAGAGAGGGGTGCTATATATATGCCCATCTTCATCAGGGTGCTGACCCAGTACGAGACTGAATTTGGTTTACATGATGGTATCATTTCTATGCCTATCTGACCCTTTGGGAAAGGAAATCAAGGTCAATAGCATTGGCCCCTCATAAAGCAGGGGTTCAGAGAACTAAACTAGCAATGGAGTTCATGGTTAAAAGGGCTTGAAAAGCATTTGTGGCTGAAAAAGTGTGGCTACTGGAGTTTCCATCTTTGCAAAAGAAGAAAAGCACAGCAGAACTACACCATGAAGTTCTGATGTTAAAAGTTGACTGTCGTCTATAATTATTGAACAGAAACTTCCAATTTTCTCCCCCAAAACTATTTCACATTATATTAGTTAATTAGCTGGAAAAAAGAAAAAGCCAATACCAATCTAAGCTGTAACTGTTCACAGTCTTGGCTAGTAACATTACCTTTAGTGCCTGTTCAGCTGTACGGAGGAGGTTTTGCCTAATAGAGTAAAAGCATCCCTCTTCTACGATGTAACAGCTCCCACCTAATTACTGATCACTATTTCTGATGCCTTGCATCAGTTTTAGTAAATTACCATGAAATATTGGAGAAGACTGCAAAGTCAGTATTCCCCAAAATAATTTTTGTGCTAATTTGCCAGATAAATCCAAGAATGGGACTGGGGTTACAAAGCTGTAGGTCCTGTACTGGTTGTTCCAGTTTGGAAAATTGTGATGCAGTGCTAAATTCTAATTGCAAGGACAAGGTACATGAGAACTGAAGGTACGGCAAACATTCTCCGATCTCTTTGAAAATGTTTTATGTGAGTGTTAAGTAAGCTTTAAAACTCAGCTCCTGGTTTTTATTAGTCTGAATAAAAATGTTTTCTCTTGTCTTAAGACTTTATTACACAAATTTTCAGGTCAAGGTGGTTTTTAAAGTAAGCCTTGAAATAGGTGGAAGAAAAGAGCAAAAAAGAGGAAAAGAGCTGGATAAGCTTCTCAATTACTGGGGAAAAAAAAAAATGCAAAGGGGAAAGCATAATATTCTTGCCCTGATCTCTCCTCAACAGTAAACTCTTGCCATTCCCTCTTAGAAAAACTGATAAAACATAAGAAAGATTTTTTTAATGCTCTACCATTGAATAGCTATGCTATTTAATAAGCTGCTGTGCACAAAATGCAAAGTTCTGAGGAAAAAAAGATCAATTTGTGATCATTGATAAAGAAAAGGTATTATGGAATTTGCCAGTTCTTGGAAGAACCTGAAGACTAATGGTGATTATCTCTTAAGGGACTGAGGTTACGTCTTCCTAGGTAGAAAGACTGACTGCAAAGTAGAGGTGTCAGGCCACAATCCATAGGTTCAGCTGTATGCCAGGCAGTACAGGGATAAATGCTTGGAACTGGACTAGGAAAAAAAAATATCTGCCTCTTAAAAACTGTACCTGATCCCATCCATTCTGTCCCTTGTTACTGGGTGAATGGCACAGTGTGATCCATATTTAGACTCTGGAACTTCAAATGCCTGATGTCAAATTTCAGTGGCCGCTCTTCTGAAGGACAATACTGCAAACACAAATGTAATGCATCATCTTGCTTAACTGTAAATCCTGGGCTGTATTACTACCTAGGAGGCATTCCTTCTCTGGAGTTGAAAATCGAGACAGGGATTCACAGAATGGTTTGGGTTGGAATGGTTGGGAATTCCTAAAGGTATTTTATTCTAATTGTTCTGCTTTACAGAAATCTATTTAAAAACCTGAGGTTCTATAGTAAATCTGGTGGGAAAAGCTTGGGAGTCAAGAAACATCACCACAGATTTCAAGCTTTAACTTGATTTGTAAACCACAAATTTCTTGAACTTATTAGGGGACTTTTAAAATTTCTGTTTGTTTAGGATGTGTTGCTCCAAATGACTTTGATAAAGTCTAACTTTAAATAGTCAGGATAGATAGTTCTCTGTGTCTGATTCTATATACACTGTATATTACATTGTCATATTAGTGCCCTCACTAATGTAACAAACTTTTCTGTCCTCTGTGACATATTCAGCCTTTTTCTTTTCTTAGATGGCTTATCTGAATGAATACAACTTTACTGGATGTTACTGTTCATTTCTGGCAATGCGCTTGTTTTCCTGTTAAGTACTGGGCTCTAACATACCTTGCTTAAATGGCTCTTCCACCAGTTCCTAGCACTCAAGTATTTAATGGCTCAAATTATAAGATCTGTTTTCTGTATCTTGGCTTAGTTGAGCTGATCTTGACATGGGCATGTCAGCGTGAACTTCAGCATGAAGCCCTCCTTGAAAATTCACTCTCCTGAATATACATAATATTCAGAACAGAGTTTACTGTTACAGTTGATTCTCTTCTTCCCTTTTGTTGTATATATATCTGTATATACACAGTATATATATGCTGTGTACTTAGAAAAGTTGGAGGAATGCATAAAATTGGTCCACTTTGCTGCCTCGGACCCATCTCAGACATGCGATCTCAGTCAGCCTCAACAGCAGAACAGTCTTTCAGCAAGGCATTTCTTGGCAGTACAAAGAGGCAATGAAACCTCATGGGCTTTTTTTTCAGTGAGCTCTGGCAACCTGCAGTTTAATTAGCACATGGACATTATGCTTCATTCCGCCATCTCCCTGGTGTAGTAAGACTGTACTGCTTCACATCTTTGAGCAAGTGCATGTAAAACCAACAAACACATAGAAGTACTCTGTGTTACCTAACCAAAATCAGTACCTGCAGGATGAACTATCTGTAACAGAAACGCCTTCTGAAAATTGCAGGAGGGAGCTGGTAATGCTCCAGTATTTCTCAACTGATGACAGTCTCAGCAGTAGAAAGAAGGATGCATGTAGCACAATAGAAATTGCAGATACCTGATGGTAATTAGCTTCCCTGTGCTTTGTTTTGCTGCAAGGCTTGCAGATGACATTTAGATGATTCTTCAGAAGGTATTGGTGGATATGCAGTATGCAACAGGCAGGTTTCCCCTGACTGCTATCAGATACTTTGATGCTGCACAGAACCGTTCTGCTGGTGGCTAGGATTAGAATAAGATCTAAAGGGTGTCCCTGCCCACTCTATTGTGTTATTGTTAGCATGCTGGTTAAGCATTTGACATTCTAAATTCACATGACTGGAGAAAATGTGTTTCTCTGGGTAGGGAAAGAAGTTTATGCTGCTGAGTTGGTGTTTAAACAGACACTTCATTGTTGCCATCCTCTGTGGTTCCTTGTGTCCACTAACTTTACCTTAGAAGGGGTTTTCAGAATCACAAATTCAGTTCTTTGACGTTTTGACCAAACAGATCTTAAATACTTTTAAATATACCCAAATATAACTCATTTATCCTTACTAAAGTTCTTATTTCATGTTCTTCCTGGTATTTATATATCATCTCTTATAGGTAGCCATCATTCTGTAGCCTTCATTTTACTCAACAGACTGAGCTGTATCTCCTTTGTTCTGACACGCTGTCTATGCTTTGATCAATTAGCTGCACACAAAACATAATTTGTCTGTCTTGAACTTGAGCTGGTAAAGACCATACCCATATCAGCATACAAATCAATTAATTTAAGAATATATTAAGTATTAAATTCCTTGTTATAAATTCCTTGTTTGCCTCTTGATGTCTGTCATGTAGTGTGATTGAGCACCTCAATCTCTTGCCCTTGCTGTCATTTGCAGCTGAACTCCACTTTTCCAACAGAATTATTAATTTACATGCATGACCTGGCATTATGACACTTCTTAAATGAAAATACCAAAAATTCTAGACCTATATATTTGTCCTGGTATTGGTGATAACTCAGTTTCAACAGCAGGTATCATTAGTTTATTCCTAACTTTTGTGCCCTACTCAGTTAATAAAAAACTCAGAACTGATCCTATACCAAGTGAACAGAATTCTACAAATTCCCTTTTCAACACTGCCTTCTTTCTTACAAGTTTTTTATCCTTACTCATGCTAACTCCTGTCTTCTGTGGTTTGTCTAATTCTGTGTTCTTGTCAATCTTTCTGTGAATGTCCAAGTGGTTTATAATGAATTCCTCCTTTACACTGTGTCAAACTGACCTGGTATATCCAGTGACTGATCTTTGATTAACCATGTGTTTGGTTGTAAGCCTTGGAAAGTGGAGATAAGACTAATTGGTCTATATTATTGAGAATAACAAACTTTTTATTCTGCCATCTATATCTGAAATGCATGGTTCTAATCCTAAGGATTAAAAAGTTGATGGTGAGAAACATTGAACATGGTTGTTCTCTTCAAGCAGTCCAGTAGGATCACCTGCTGTTCTCCTGCGCTCTGAAGAAGGATAAAGCTTCTGCTTTGAGTGAGATTCCACATAACAGAACTAGAGACCCTGGTGGTAACTCCGTTGTAAGGTTTTTGTGAAATCTTAGTGTTTGGACTACAACTGGGTGGAGCCCTAACGTGACTCACAGGGCAGTGTCTCTCCCTTGAGCCACCAAGCAAACTCAGGGTCTTCCCTCAGTGAACTGAACTTGCTCTGCTGCCTGTGCACAGGGAAGGTTAACTCAACAGCTAACTTCGACTATCTGCATTTTAACTACTGCAGTCACAAGGTACTGTCACAGGTAAAGTATTTTTAGCACATAATTTAGACTTGGATCACTGCAGTATCCTGTTTGGTTTGTTACACTTTGACCCAGGGTTCAAAGCTGACCAGATCTTGTTGCTTACAATAAACTCTGGGAAAGTTTGGGGATGGGGGGGGGGGGTTTGTTTGTTTTTCTTTTTTTATTTAAGTGCATTGGCTGAATTACAACATCAAAAATAACGGTTCATATTATTCAAGCGGGAAATAACATTCCAACCAGGATACATAACAAAGAGAAGCATCATTGCTTTTGTGACCTGTGTCATCAACACTAAATTACTCAGGAGAAAAAAAAAAATTCATTTAATCTCTCTTGATAGCAATCTGCTAGCACAGCTGTGTAGCTGAGAGCCAAAGTCCCTCCAGACCAGAATTCTGTCCAGTCTCATGTCTTAGCAGAAGATGCAAGGATATTACAGAAGAGATAAACAAGAGTTTGTCTCCTAACTTCACTAATAGTGAGAAGTTGTTTTGACTCTGCATGGGGTTTTAGCTTTCCTAAAGGTCCTGTCTCTATCTAGAGGAACAAGCCAAGGGATTTCCTTAAACATAGGGGGTGAAATCAGATGAACGCAGTGGTTCCATTCCATGCTTTTTTAAAAGTAATTCCAGATATTCTTGTTAACATATAAACAAGCAGCAAATTTAACAGATTCCTCAGACATATGCCTTTTTGCTAAAATGTTTTCTCTTGCTCTTTTCTCACTTGTTTGTTTAAACAGATTGTTTCTTTCCTGAATAGCTCAAATCCAACAGGCCACTAAGTGGAACAGATAAAAGAATTGGTTATTTTATAAATGTACTAGGTTCCCATGGAAACAGGGACTTAAATACATAGCTGTCCTGAAAGAAACGTGCTTAACAGAAGTGAACTAAAGTAGACATATGCTGGGAGCATCAGATGAAGAATGATGTGGAATTAAATTCTAAAAGCTGCTCCTGATGTGTTCTGGGCAAACAAGGAAGAACAAGCCCAATTTTGCTGAAGATCAGTAATTTATTTGAATTTTTTTTTTAAAGATGTGGCTTTAGGTACTTTTCATGTGAAGCAAGTAAGCATAGTAAATTATTACCCGACTATTTTTGCTGCCTGCACTTAACACTGTTTTACAGACAACTAGAACAGTGGCTGTTTCACCTAAAGCAAGTGCTGCACTAGGTTACAGGAAAAAAACTGCATTTCAGTGATCTCTGAACTGCTAACAAGTTTATCATAAAGAAGAAGCTGTTTTAAATAATCTCAAGTAACAGGTGCATAATATCATAGGTGGATCCTTCATAAATTGTATCTTGCTCATCAAAGTTTCTTCTGATTAACTAACCATCAGGTAAAAAAAGCACTATGTATATGTAGCATCTAAACATCATATGAATAAACACTACAATAGAAACAACACACTTGGTGTACTTCCCACAGTTGCTTACAAATATCTAGAGGAAGGTATGTAGTAGCCAGGCCAATTTTACCTTGATGTCCTCTCGGGATCTAGATCCTGATCTTGAATAACTATATAAAAAGGAGCTACTCCAGCTCCACTTACATCTTTTATATACTTTGCCTGTTCTGGTGGTCTAGGTGACTTGGCCGATTAACTGCCAGCTACTGAATGATGATCCTGATCTAAAGACTTATGTGTTATTGGATAACAGACTTGCTTTAGAGTTACATGCGTTCAGGCTTAACTTCACTGCAGTGGTGCTGTAGGGAAACTGCAGTGTGGACTCCTCCTTTCCTAAGCTGGTGGCTAAGGATCCCCGTGGGATGGCATCTCCTGGCACTTCCCGTGTTCAGTGTTTCCCCTCACGAGCTGCTCTGCGTTTCTGTGGCACTTGCGTCTTTGAACTTACCTCTCAGCCGTTCTGAAAGAGAACCGAGCGTGCTGCAGCTTTCCTTCAGCGAGATGGGGCAAGCCTGCACGGATAGGAAAGGGGTCCCGGGTTAGCAGGGCGGTCACCACCGGGAGCCGCTGCGGGTCCGCCTCGGCCCTGCCAGGACTCGGGCGCGGCGCCCCGGCCTGCGGGGAGCGCGGCCCGTGGGCCGGGCCGGGGCGGGCTTGGTGCCGTGGGCGGGGCAGGTGCCGCCCGGCCCCACAGCCTCCATTTTGCGGTGTAGCTGCGGGAGAAACCCCGGAGGCTCTGCAGGTTTCCCCTCAGGTGAGGCAGCTGGAGGGGGGAAGGGGAGGAGTCGGCCGGCCGTGACCCTCGCCTCAGGCCCCGTCGGCTCTCCTCACACACCGCCCCCGGGGGAGGGGGGGGGGCTCAGCCCGAGCCCCGCTGCGCCTTGCGGCGCGGGCGTGCTGGGGCCCGGGGCGATTTGAGTGGCGGCCAAGGGCAGGGCTCCCGGAGCCGCGGCCGCCCGCCAGCTCGGGGCTCAGCAGGTGTCCGGCCGAGGGAGGTGTCGACCCGCCCCGCAGCGCTGCACCCCTCCGATCGGGGGCCTGCCCTCCTGACGCGGAGCGGAGTCGAGGTCCCGATCGCCTTGGGAGAAATGAGCGATACCTGCCTCCGCCCGCAGCCGCGCCTCGCCATCCCGGGCTGGCGGCTGAGGAAGCGAGGAGAGTCCAGCGAGATACGGAACTGCCCTTCCCACCCCGAAACAGGGGGGCGGTAGCTCACACATCGGGCAGGGCGGGCGGTGGTCCCACCGGAGTCCTTTAAAGGCTCCAGGGGTGGGTGTGGTGCGGGCGGGGGTGTCCTCAGCTGGGGGCGCAGGTGTGCGCGGGGCGGGCAGTGTCTGTTCCGCCCTGTTGTGTGCGGGGCTGGGCCTCGGAGATCCCCTCGGGATCCGGGCTGCGGCTTCGAGGGCAGTACGGGCAACACTTGTCTGTTTTTACCTGCTGAGTTCCTCCTGCCCAGCACGCCAAGCTGAGCGCCTCCCCTGACGCTGCACCCTCAGCGCGACATCCACTCCCCAGAAGCGGACCCGCCCTCGGATGACGATGTCAGCCCGCGGGGGAGAACCGGCGGGTGCCGACCGGTGTTGCGGCCGCAGCCGCCGTTCGCCGGCGCCGCCGCTGATTCACCCCGAGCGGGTTGCGACAGCGCCCGGCCCCCGGCTTCACCCGCCACCGGCCGAGCCTCGCCTTGTGCCCCGGCTGAGGAAAACGGGGCGGAGATTAACGCCTGGCGGGAAAATCTGTTGTTACAAAAGTAGTGATATCGGAGCTTGTTCTGCATGAGGATGCTTGCGCCTCAGATCATTGAGGCCATGCGCGATGGCAGCAGCTGTCCAA
The DNA here is from genome assembly GCA_024611175.1 of Megaceryle torquata. Classification (NCBI taxonomy): domain Eukaryota; kingdom Metazoa; phylum Chordata; class Aves; order Coraciiformes; family Cerylidae; genus Megaceryle; species Megaceryle torquata. Next base: position 13,706 of record JANIJG010024727.1, read on the forward strand.
TGTTTATTCAGTATTTAATATTGTGTAAGTGACTTAATTTGTCTCCTGGAAAACATATCTGCTACAGAAAGAGGTTCCAGTAAATATTGCTGTCTGGTCATAGGAAGTTTTGAGACATTCTTGGAACAGGTGTAAGAGGCAAGTCTGAAATCCCGATGTAGCAGCACATCCATCTAGTTATAAAAGGCCTGAGGTAACTGAAGCCTCAGTCCTTACTTGACCCTTTCATTACTTTTTTTTTTTTTTTCCCCAAATAAAGGGGAAAAAAGTTCAGCTAGATAAAGCAAATGCAAAGAAAACATTTTTACTTCAATAATTCAGATGAATGACAAATAGGAATAAAGGCCTTGTTAAGAAGGGAATGATTAAATGAAATACCCCAATTCCCAGTACCTAGCCTAAAAGACCTTGCATCACAAATTGAATTCCAGGAAAGGAACCCATACAACAAAAGTAAGGAAAACGTTAATTTACTGGTGCGCGTTAAGTTAGAGGTTTACACACGTGATTAATTTGCTAATCAAAAGTACAACGTAGCCTTGTATAGTCTTGGTGGCTTGAAAATGAGACATTGGAAACTCATGCCTTAAAATGCTTTTTGCCAGAATGTAGTTTAAAACATTTGCTAGATAATCAGAGACTTAGCTGAAAACTTAAACCAATACTAAATTATCTCAGCAGTAAATCTAAAATTTGGTATATTTCTATATGGTTAAAAGATGGTCAGGTTCCATTTATTGTATAAACTAAACTTTTTACAGCTGTTTATTTTGGATCATGAAAAACCAACGCATAGTACAGGCTGTACAATCCTGTCATCTTAACAGTACAACTTTTGCTGAATTACATGAAGCTGAAAAGCTGAAGAAGTTTTGTATGATTGTTTTTAATACTCGGTTTTCCTGACACAGTTTTGCTTATGTGTAAGCGTAAAGAGTGAAACTGCAATCAGAAGGAAGCGTTGGTGGTCATCCTGTTCCTGAAAGGAGTTAGAATTAGTGTTAAAATCAGAAATACCAAAAGAAACGTGCTGTTGAAAGCCAAATTTCATGTTGTTCTTGTCCCTTTATTTATTTGGCAGTGGCGATCCAAGTTCATCAGTGTGAAACTGCATAGCTACGCTGCTTTGCAAGTTGGTTTTGGCTCTTATTTGAACCAACCTACACAAAGCTTTAATGTTTTCCACATTAAGTCTCGGGTGTTTAATTCTATGACCACCTATTGCCTTAATAGTCTAATGCAGAAAGTATTCTTTCAAACTGTTTGGTTTGGTCAGTGAATACCTAGAAATGTGAAGAATAATTTGCTGTATTGCATTCACTTTTATACTTCCCCTGTCCTTTGATTTGTGCAGCTACAGTGCATACTTGGAAACATGCTGTGTGTAACTCCCAGGCCCTGACAGGGAATGTGGCTGGTCATCATTAACATGATTCTTTTTTCCTGACATTAAATGTTTTGTGACCTGGCTAATGGTCTCCCTGCCATCCTCGTTGGCAGCAAGGGGGTTGATCTCAGTCCCATTCTGGTCCTCTACTCCCCAAGCCCCTCTATTAAAAATGGGACCAAAACAGTTAGTGGCGGGAAACAGAAATCCTGTACATGAATGAAGCAATGCTGGTGGATTACACCTTTCCATCACATTGTCATTTTACACAGGTTAGACAGGGGTACTGCTCTTTTCACCCTCTTCTCTACCTCTGAGTGCAAGGTGCTGGGAGACAGGTGCTTGGTGTGGGGCAGGACTGAGGCCCTGCTCTAGCCTGACCCTTCTGTTTCTGTTCTGGCAAAGGGCTCAGTCTCCTCCTGCTGGCACCTCAAAGTGTATCCTGTATTTCAGAGTTCCTTTTTGGAGGTTCAAGCTTCTTACCATGCTTTGATGTCTATCTGACCCTAAATAAAAGTGGTACATAATTACAAAGTTGAAGATGCTTCCTTTTCAAATCCTGCTTGCAATGGTCAGGTGCATGAAAAAAAGGAAAGGTTTTGTGTCTTTAATAGCTGGCAAGTACTCCTAAGCAACTCTAAATCTACTAAACACTTTGTTCAAGTGATTTAACAGGTAATTAGCAAGGAATTATCTACTACAAACTCAGATATAGTGCCTCGACAGTGAAAATACCTTTTTTTTTTCTTTCTTCACCCAGAATGGCATACCCAGGTTATCCACCTTCTGGCGGCTACCCCGCTTTCCCTGGTTACCCTGTAAGTACAGCTCTTGAATGCGCTGCATAACACCTGCTTCTGTCAGTGCCCCTTACCCTGCTCTGTGTATGTGAATAGTAGCTGTCTGTTCATATTGTTGCTCTCTAGAGATGACGGTCTTTGCTTTTGTCTATATGGAACAGAGGATGACCTTACAGCTGTCTCATAAGAATTCCATAAGGAAGTTTAAGGTGTATTATTTTTTTAATGTTGCCTCAGTAAAGCATTTTAAGCTCTTCCTAAGGGTAATGGCCCCTGAAGCTGGTTCAGCATCTCTGTGAATACTGGGATACAGGTACACAGAATATTTGGTAGAGACTGGTTCAGAGATTACCTCTGACCCTGTATGTAAAGACCCTCATATTTATGTAAGAACTACCGATACTTTAACAAAAAATTATGTGCTGAGATAGTTGCCTGTATACAAAGCTAAACTAAAGCATGACCAACCCATCAAAAACTTCTCTGGAACAACAGGCAGCATTAAACAGCTTTCATACGACACCAAGTAAATATTTTTCTGAGGGTAAAGGAAACCGTATCTTGACTTTGACCCCCTATCCTTCAGCCACAGGACTTTGTTCCACCTTCAGCTCACGACTGAATGGACTAAAAATTCCTATGAGACTTAACGGAAGGCAGGAATGGATCAGGTGTGGCTGATACCGCTGTCTTCTCGATACGCCTGCGTCGTTTTTCAAAGCTAGATGCAACTGTATGCTCTCGTTAGTATGGCACTGATCATACTGTAACTGTGGGAATTTTATGTGGTCTGTGTTTCATCTAGCACAGAACTGGACTCGAGCATGGAGCTCTGCCCAGCTCCCATTAAGATACTGAAAAACTATAAACAGATGCAATACATAGATAAATATATGTAATAAATTCTCCAATCCTTTTGCTTTACAATTTACCCTTACTCCCTCTGAAACACTAAAATTGGTCCAAGTGAGACAAACAGGATAGAAAGCCGACTTCTTAACTCTAGGATTTCCTTCCCCAAGATGCTGCTGAACCCTCATGATTGTATTGTAATGTATTTTTAACTGCATCTGAAAATACATTTTTTTTCTTAGCTGGTATCTAAAATACAGCCAATTTCAATGGATTAATTTTAAAGACCCATTAGATTTGATATCTTTGATTCTAGGTTTCCTAGTCTCATTGATGATGCCCGAAGTGATCACCAGTGCAAAAAAACCAATGTGAAATGATTTTCTCCTGCAGTAGTGATAGTTATGTGAGCAGGGATTTTGAGGATTCTAATTTTGGATTTGTGAAACTAAATTCCATTAAAATCTTTTTTGAGTCTTCCAGAGAAAGGTTAGACTGTACCACTGGGGAAAAGAGTGTCATATAGCCTGGGCACTGTAATCTGGGGGTAGAAATCTTGGGGCAACCAAACCCGAGGAGAATGTTTTAACTGGACTTTACTGCTTTGCAGGTCATTTCATTTTATTGGGTGCAAGAATGAGTGTGTATTCTATGTAATGTGGGACCCAAATTTCTAAAGCTACTTAGTAAAGATGATGCCAGCAAGTTGAGTAATGAGCCTATACATTATACTTCATTATGAAGATGATTTCAAATACCTGATTTTTAAGATCAAGTATATGACTTTTAACTTAGAGAGTTATCCCTTAGAGATCCTAGTCATTCAATGAAATATTTCTAATGTACATTAATGCTAATAGCAAACTTTGTGGTATGACTGGTAAGTCATACACATAGCAAAACAAAGGAATACAAATGTTTGACTTGTACATTTAAAGCCTGTGATAGGTGTTCAGTCATTGAATGTCCATGCTTTATAACCTGGATTCCAAAGGAAATGCTAAAAAAACCCAACCCACCTCTTGTAAGTTCTCACCACGTAACATTTGAAAATACTGGTTGTGCAAGAAAGGCAGAAGTTTCAAGGATAGTAAACTCTTAAAAGTCCTATAAACCAGGTGAGCTCCCAATGATTCATAGAGAGCAAGCCTAGCTGAGCTCACCTGTTATGCGAGATAGAAGTAGCAGCTTTCCAGTAAATTCCTGGTGGCTGCCAAGTCGAACGTGGCTCAGCAGCGCGTGTCCCCGGGTAAGAAGGCTAATGACATACCAGGCTTCAGCAAGAATGAAGGCAGCAGATCAGGGAAGTGATTACTCCTCAGTGCTCATGAGGCCACGCTTGGAATACTGTGTCTAGTGGCCTCCCAGTACAACAAACACATGGACAAACAGGAATGTGTCCAAGGAGGGCTGCTTGCCTAGAGAAGAGAAGGCTAAAGAGAGATCTGCTCGGTCTTCTGCTATGTAGGAAGAAGTGCTACAGACATTGGAGTCAGAACCTTGTCAGAGGTACACAGTGAAGGGGCAGCAGGCAACAGCCACAGTTTGTATTTGTAATCTGATTTGAGGAAAGCATTTTTCACCGTGAGTAGTCAAACTGAGAACAGGGGCCCAGAGAAGCTGTGGACTTGCTGTTCTTTGGAGATACTGGAAACTTGACAAGGCCTTGCATCACCTCATCTTACTCCAAAGTTGTCCCTACTTTAAAGGTGGACGGGACCAGAGGCCATCCAGAGGTGCCTTCCACCCTGCAGCACTCTCTGATTCTGTGTCAACATGGGAGTTGCACCAGAAAAATCCATCAGAAGGCTCCCATCCAGGCTTCAGGAATTATGCTGCTGTCACTTCAAGTGCTGAGTCTAATTATGCAATTCACATTATTACACACACGGATCTTTTGGTAGCTTAAGAGTTTTTACTCTAATGACCCATTGGCAGGTGTACAGACAGTCCACTTTTGTGTTTCAGCCAACAGGACAAGAGTCTGTCTATCCACCAGCTGGTCAGTACTCCCATCCCGCTGTTCCTGGAGGATACCCTCCAGCAGGAGGAGGGACCTATCCTGCAGCACCACCCAGTGCTGGGTATCCAGGAGCATATCCTGCCCCAGGGGGCTACCCTGCTCCTGGGGGCTACCCTGGGGCTCCCCAGGCTGGAGGAATGCCACCTTACCCTGGAGGTAAGATCTTCTGTTAGAGCACCCCTTGGGAGGGGTCTCTGGTGTAACCATTCCCTGTGCTTGGTAGAAGTAGTGAAGAAAAGCATCTTTGTTCTGCAATCCATTTAGGTAGGGCTCTGTCTGGCTGCTCCAGCAGTATGTACCTGCATGTTGACGGCAAGGCCTTGATGGTTTTGGGTCACTGCAGGGACACAGAGAAATCGGTCTCTTGCATAGCTCTGCTCAGTACTGTGTCAGGAGTCAAGTAGAAAACACCTGAGTGTCTAAAGTCCTCCTTCTTCTCCCAGCTCCTGCCGGCCCTGGGTTTGGTGCACCTCCCGCTGGCGCTGGCTTTGGTGGCTTTCCGCAGCCTCCTGCCCAAAGCTATGCTGGAGGGGGACCTGCACAAATTCCAGGTATGTCATATATAAGAAACATTAAGTGCCCAAGGTTAAACCAAGAGATCCCAGGATAGGTGGCAATAAATCAGGCCTTACTTCTGTTGCTCCTAGCTGTTGAGGTCTATATGCTGCGCACCTCTTAACGCCGTTCTTGACAAGACCACAGAAGGGTGATGAGAACCATCTCTGTATGTGCTATGTCCAAAAGGAATGGCTGTCTCTGATTAATGGTTATGATGTAGTGGTTTAGGTGCTTAGCCTTCTTCAGACTTGAAGTACCTGGTGAGAACTGTGAAATTGAAAGCCCCCTCTCAGTGAGTATCTATGTAGCTGTTCCATTAGTCTCAAAGAAATGGATGCATTTTTCCAGTCTGTGTGTTCATGGTGATCCCTGGCACAGTGGTGGAGAAAGCAGAAAGGGGAGTGCACACAGTTGCTTAAAAATGGTGCAGTGTTTTCAATTCTTTGAATGGTCAGTTGCCATCAAGACTGGTTTTGTCTTGGAATGCGTCCATTTTGTTTGCAAAAGAGCAGCAACATTTTGTTGTTGTTTTGTTTTTAAATGATTGCTTTGTTAACTAAGCTGCTGTTAAAATTGTAACAACTGCACATATGTATTACAGCTAAAAAGAAAATCCTGGTATAAAAATGTTGTTGTAGCTTTTGTATTCACAGTGCTCTTGATCACAAAATGAGATTCCTTTAATTCTTTTTGCACCAATGAATTCTTTATTATTTATATGCTGGGTGTTTTAAAGTGTATAATATGACTTTTACAGAGAGCACGGGACACACATTCTTCATTTGCATGGGCTATCTTGGCTTTTGTCAAAGATAGCCATATTTAGTAAGGAGAGATCCTTCCAGTTCTCACAGAACTGGTAAATTTTCTACTTTTAGAATTGCCTTGCTTGCGTATCTACCAGAATGCGTCCATGATTGCTTCCCTAGGGCAAGAAGCTATCATTATTTAGGAAACAGGTCTTGTGTAGCAGTAGGCCTGTAAATGGTTTTATTTTCAGGTTGGATAGCACTTACATAATAAGAAGAGACCTAATTAATTACCTTTATCTTGTTCTTTCTTTTCAGTAGGATACGGTGGACAAGCACCCTCACCAGTGCCTGGTCTGGTATGTGCTGTATCCTCTTCTGCACGGCTTCTGTAGTTCTAATGTTTTTACAACTGCTTTTCAACAATTTATAGCATGTTCTGCATCAAGAGTTCCCAGTTACACTCGAGTACAACCTGCACAAAATCCTAACTGCGTATCTGTGTATGCTCACTAATCAAGTAGATCTTCACCTCTGCGATCGGGTAAAAGCATCACTTCGGCATTGGTGGCCAAAACCTTTCAACACAACTCATGCTTCTGTGTTAGAGGAAAAATGGGAAACTGCTGGACAATTCCTGAAGTACTGATTCCAAAGTTGTGATTTTAATTTGAATTTGTGTCATGCAGGATAGCTAGTTACATGGGACTTGTATTTTCAGCCTGCAGCAATGGTTCAGTGCACCCAGGGCACAATTCAAGCTGCTCCAAACTTTGATGCTGGAAGGGATGCAGAAATTCTACGCAAAGCTATGAAGGGGTTTGGTAAGCTTAGATTTCTGTTTAGGTAGCTTCTTAATGCCATTTTGTCCTTTTCCTCTGTTTTTTATGTAACCATGCATTTTTTTTCTCATCGAGCTTTTCAAAAGTCACACTTTCAAAATGACTTGGGCAATTTAGTAGATGAAGTTACATAGAAAATTTGGTAAGACTTAAATGGCAGTCTTTATTACATAACTGTTCCCAAATGCCAGATTATAAAATGAATAGTCCTGGAGGTATCGTTATGAGTTCTTACATAAAATTGCCTTTTTGTTTCCAAGGGACTGATGAGCAGGCCATCATCAATGTTGTTGCTAACCGCTCCAATGATCAAAGGCAGAAAATCAAGGCAGCTTTCAAGACTATGTATGGCAAGGTATGTTTGCTAGATCTTTCCAAAATGAAACATTCAGATGCTGCTTTAAGTGCCTGATTGCACTTCAGTCCTGGGAGTGGTTTGGGCATTTTTAAAATGTGCTTCTTTTGGTTACATTCCTTGCATACCAGGGGACATCTGGTATTTAACATCGTGGTGTCCTAATACCTGCAGAAGCAGGGGTGGGGGAAGGTTGGGGGCTGACTGTCTCTGTCCCTGAGCAAAGAAGCTTCTTCTTTGCTTTTGTAGTGCTTGATAGACAGAAAATAATCAAGCTGAAACTGTCCTTGTATTAGTATCTGAATCTACTGTGGCTTTTAGGCACAGAAACCAGCACTTAAATCTGTTTTTTCCTAAGAAATAAACTGAGAAACTGGCTGAGGATTGGTTACTCAATAAAAGGCTGAGATAATTTCTTCCGTCATATTTGCAACTTTAAAATTTATAGTTGTGGCACTTTTAGGACCTGACTAGGTCCTAATTAGTGAGAAGTTAACAAGAGAGGAGCTGAGCTGTCAAAGTTTTGGACAGAGGGAAGATCTTTGTAAGAAATAAAACAAAGCTTTACAGGAAAAATAGCACAGAGGTAGAAATCACTCACAAAAGTTCTAGTTTGATGTTTTGTCACTATATAATCTATGTGGCTAACACTCTTCAAAGCCCCTTTTGTATAATTTGTATAATTGAACAGGATTTAATTAAAGATCTGAAATCTGAGCTAAGTGGAAATGTGGAAGAACTGATCCTAGCACTTTTCATGCCTAACACCTACTACGATGCCTGGAGTTTACGCCATGCAATGAAGGTATGGTTTAAAAATAGTTTTAAACAGTCTTAAAGCACTCATCTAAGAAAAGAGTGTGTCTGATTCCTGCACTGTTGAAAAATCCTGCAGTGGCAAACAGACTTCCAGACTGTGGGACTTAAAATTCTTTTCTGCTGCACCCCAAGTTCCAGTCCATTTCTGCAGGATTAGCCAATTGAGAGCAGCTGTCCATCTCCCAGAGGATGAAGAGCTGCAGGACAGGACTTTGTTCTCTGCTGCGTGGTCGTAATTTTTGCTAGAAGCTAGAGAGGGCTAGGGTGCTGTTGAAACTGTAACTAGTGTTCAAGCTGAAGGTACACACCTCTCCTGACTAGAAACAAACCATTGTTACTAAAACATATTTTTGGGTTATCCCAGTTTTTCTTTCCAAAAGGACAACAACGTAAAAAAAAATTCTTAAGATGAGATGATGCCTGTATCTGTTCAATCATTAGGACTGCACCACAGATTAGGTGAGCCAGCTGGTTTAAACTTTTAACTCAAGAAACTGATACATCCAGTTACCAGAATTTCTCGGTGGTTTGAGCTGCAGCAGCTAGCAGGTGGCTGATCCTGCAAACAAGTAACTTAACCCCTATATGAATGCAGACCTTCTAAGAATGTGGAGCTTAAATGAAGACCTGGCTTTCGTGGAGTAATGAGCCCTTTCCTGACCTTTAAAAAAAAAAAAAAAAAAAAAGTAAGTTACCTAGAAACCTCAGATAGATCCACTCCTTGCTAATCCTTGCCTGAAGAGAGGTGACCGTGCCGGTAAGATATCGCTCTACCCAGAACCCACAGTTAGTTGTTATACTGGGGAGAGGGAAGTAGCTATGACAAGTTCCTGCTGGTGCTCCATGTTGAGGAAGTGGCCACATATGGAATAAGGAACAGAATTCTACGTTGACCAAACCAGAATTCGTGTGTGCCTTTGGCTTTAATGATTATCATAAGATTCTGCTTTATTCCAGTATGGTTCCAGATTAAGGTTGCCAAAGAATTTCCTTCCTAAACTATTTTCCAGTTAACTTTGGCCGATGTCACTGTTAGAGAGTTATGGTTTGGGGGCATTTTTTTGAATTGGTGCAGAACTTAAGTCTGAGGAATCTTCATTCTATTTCAAGTATACAGAAGGCTTGCTGCTTTCACACTGCACGGGTACTGTTCTTGCAGTGTAGACTGTATTAAGTTTTGAAATAACAGAGGACTGCTTAATTTCACAGCTGAAGAATACTGAATATGTAGTTAGTGCTTTGTAGTTATGCCCTCTTTTCCTCTGCCTACAGGGCCCAGGCACTCAGGAGAGGGTGCTGATTGAGATCCTTTGCACAAGGACAAACCAGGAAATACGAGACATAGTGAACTGCTACAAAACAGAATTTGGAAGGGACATTGAACAAGACATCAGAGCAGACACTTCAGGACACTTTGAACGTTTACTTGTATCTATGTGCCAAGTGAGCTTTATATTTTTTTATTTTATTATACAGCCTGGTGATGCCTGCAGTCGTAACAGCTCCACAACTAGCCTGCGTATGCTTACCAAGAGTGAGGTTTTTAAGAATTAGCCCCAGGCCATTAACTTATTTCCTAATGACACTTCAGTGCCTCCTGAAGGAAGAGATACTTCTATCTACCAGTCTCTCTTGAACTGTGTGACCTAACTCGGCAGCCTATGCTCACCTCAGAGAGCCTAGGTGTAAATACTTCCTACTGTGCAGATGCGATGGATTAGCACGGTGGAGCCGTGCTCCACACTGCTGTTAAAGCAAAATGCTTCTCATTTTTTGGTGTATGTTATTTTTCATTAATCTGACAGAAAATCATTATAGTATGTAGAGTATCTGTGACAATCCCTACGAAAAAGCTAAGAGGTACCACGGGGCAAAACCTACCTCCCAAGTTACACCATAGCCTTCCTTCCCTTCACATCACCAGAATTAGGGAGGTGCTGTGATTGAACTCAGCTGAACACTGGAGCTTGCTTACCCATCTCATTCACTATGGCTCTTTTTGCGCTGACAAACAGTAACCTGTATCCATGTTTAGCAAGAAACACATACTAATGCAACTTCTCCTATTTCTCTGATCAGTCTGCCTATTTGCTGTTAGAATTTTTCTGATGCTTCTCTGTCTCGTTTGCCTCTACCTTTTGAGAGTTCAGCTACAAACTTAGGTATTTGGATTAAAAAGTCAAAATCCACAAAAAAGCAAACCTTGAGAAGCTCATGCTGCTAATTTTTATTTTGTTAAATCTAGTAGTGTACAGTAACTGACAACCACATCACTTAGATATTATATTAACCACTATAGATACAACAGTATTTGAGAGCATGTATTCAGCCTACTCAGCCAGTATATTTAGCACTACCCGTCCATGCACGGGGCAGCAAAAAAAGGAAAAAAAAAGAAACCAAAGCACATAAAATGTCATACAAGCCCCACTGACATACGACAACTATAGTGTTTTCTGGAGACACTCTTACTGGAAATTGGCAAATCCTAAATAAAATAGAAGACCTGAGATATTTCAGGTGTGCATATTCAGTAAGGTAATTCATTAGTTCGTTTGGGAAGATTCTTTGCAACTTGAGGCCTAGAAACAAAGAAATAAAGAGAAAGCTTACATTATTAAGTAAACCAGAGAATTAGGTACAGCAGTTAAATTGGAACTGTGAGATGGTATGTAGGGATGAAATCATCTACAGTTTAAAGCATGTCCTGCACAGGGTTCTGGGCCACTTCTGTATTTGTTGCCTATAAGAATTATTAAATCAAAGGTAGCTTTAGAGCAATGTAGTGTATTTCAAACTGGTTTTACTCTTTCTGCTCCAAGCTTTGAAGATACATGCTTGGGGTCTATACCGCAAGCAGTTAAAGCACAGCCTTCTCTGTGTAATTTCATTTGACATCTGTTGTCTTTGCTTTTAGGGTAATCGGGATGAGAATCAAGCTGTGGATTATCAAAAAGCTCAAGAAGATGCTCAGCGTCTGTACCAAGCAGGTGAAGGAAAACTTGGGACTGATGAATCTTGCTTTAATATGGTTCTGGCAAGCAGAAGTTTTCCCCAACTGAAAGCAACAGTTGAGGCATATTCCAGGGTAGGAGTTCCTTCACTGATTTCAAATGATCTTGGTCAGTGTATTTTAAAGTTCCAGTTGTTACTGCATTTCATTCTCCACATATTAATCTCATTTGTTTCTAGATTGCTAATCGTGATTTATTAAGCAGCATTGACCGAGAGTTTTCTGGAAACGTGGAACGTGGTTTGAAGACTATTTGTAAGTGATGCATTCTTCCCTCCCCTTATCCTTTAGCAATTAAACCTTCTAAATGTAATTGAAAAGAATCCAATTCAACACTGGCCACATGGCAAATGAACACACAAACTGAGATGCTCTTAAAACAAAAGTAACTTCAATTATTCAAATAATTCACTTTACAATTAGTTGGAGAAAATAAGCACCAACTATGAGTAAGTCAGTCTGAACCAAGAAAAGGTTACACAGGAATTGCTTCCCCTTCTCTGGGAAGGTGGGCAGCTACACAGAAACAAGGGGCCCTGGTTAGTGCCTGTTGCTGTACTTTTCAGTGCTCTGCAAAATGATGCGTCAGGGTAATGGAGCCATGACTCTGGCTGTGTGGCACCTCAGCAGAGACAGCTAAGCCACCCACATGATCTCAGAACCAACACCCCTACTTCAGGCACAGTTCCCTTCCCACTCCTTTTCCCCACCACCACCTACCCCTGATAAGTTCAGCCTTTCCTAAGCAAAACTTCAGCAAAATAGAAGACCCGCTTTGAATACACTTTTCCCCGCTGGCTTACTGAGGTTCAAATTTAGCACAGTTTGCCAATAGTGAGAATCAATAAGATTTACTAGTAATAGTAAATCTGCAGACACCAGTCCTACCAGTGCTTACCCTAAAGTGACAGCATTTCTGTAGCTACAATGGATAAGCAAAACCTTCCCAGATTCTGTTCTGTTGGATATTTACGGGAAAAATTCAGCTCTGAGAATTGTGTAACACAATAAAGGCTCATCTCAGAGTAAACAGTAACTGAAGCAAAATCAATTCTGTAACTACTACAGTGAGAACTCTTTACAGTTGTACTTTTGTTAGTGAGATTCTAGCAATGGAACACGGAGAAGAACTGGTTTTAAATTACCTATTTGAGAATTAAGGTTTCAACCAGCTTTGAAAAACACTTCCCACTTGTTAACAACTGTCTTTTCTTGTAAAGAGTAACTCATTTAGTCAGCATGAAATTAAACTCATCCCTGAAAAACAGTCCCTGTAATCCATAGTAACTGGATTTTCACCAATATCCACCTCTAGCTGTCTATAGCAAAAATCCTGAACTGATCCTGCCAGGTATTGCTACACAGCACACCATACTGGGACTAATCCTGAAAATGTATTTTATTGCAGTGCAGTGCGCTTTAAATCGCCCAGCCTTTTTTGCAGAAAGACTTTATTACTCTATGAAGGGAGCTGGCACAGACGATTCTACCCTCATCAGAATTATAGTCACTCGCAGCGAGGTAAGAAACCTGCTCTGTAAATGTCACACAGAGTGGAAAGCTGTCTACCCTAACTAGCTTTTCCTCTTAGAATCATAGAATGGTTTGGGTTGGAAGGGACCTCTGAGATCATCCAGTTCCAACCCCCCTGACTTGGGCAGGAACACCTCCCACTAGAAGGTGGAAGACTTGTCATTTAGTCCTACTTCCACAGCTGTAGAAATCACAAACTGCCATGAAGCTTTTATGGGGTTCAGAGTTAGATGAATGTGTTTGTTTTAAATCCAGCTTTTATACAGTAACTTAATTACCTCTGGCTAGATAGCAGTGCTGCTTGTCTTCCTTCTTAACTCTGGCTGCCTGTCCATGGAGCAGGTAAACATCTCAAGTTCAAAGGTTCAGCTGTTTTAAGTTAGGACAATACAAGTCCTAACAAAGCAAGGAACAACTGCTAGACTCCCTGCTTTGGGAGCTCTGTCCTTACAGGGACCAACCGGCTTGTAAGATGTGCAGAGTATATAGGTGGCACATTCCACCCTTGGCATGTGTTCTGTAGTCCAGGGGGGAGGAGATACGGGGTGGCTGTCTAGGAGTTAAAATCATAAACTGTCTTTTAAGTTTTGTGCCTTTTTTTTTGTCTTTGCACAGATTGACCTTGTGCAAATTAAACAGATGTTCACACAAATGTATCAGAAGACTTTGGCTACAATGATATCAAGTGATACAAGCGGTGATTACCGGCGTTTGCTGCTGGCAATTGTTGGTCAATAGAAGAGGATTATCTGTTGTTTTATTTTCTTTTTTAAAACAAACTGATATGTTAACATGCTTTATGCAGACACAATTATTCTTGCTTGTAAAAGAGTAACTTTAAACTTTGTATAATCAAATATGCCTTCTTGATGATTCAATAAGCTTGTTGCACTTAACAGTTGCTTTAATTTACAGCACATAATATTCTTTATTGTATAATAAAAGATACATCTTGTCTACTAGCCTTAAGCCTTAGTTCTTCTGACCCAGACAAAACCACCTTCCATCTGCCAGATTCCCAAGTGCTTAAACCATCTGTCTCAGGTGAATCTGCCGCATCCAACAGCCTTCTTGAAATACTTAAACTTAGCTGCTGAGCTAACTGTGGATGACAAAAAAAAAAAAGCCCGAGGCTGCGATGTAAACCATTTTACACCCCCTCTCTCTAATGTCTTTCCCTCATCATGTTGAAAAACATGCAAATGTTCAGTTCAAGTCAAATTACACTGACAGTTTAAGGACCATGGCAGAATCTGACTGTAATCCCCTATTTAATTTCTTAATTAACCACTAATGGTAATTAATTTACCATTATGCTTAAGGCAGCAAGGGAAAGGAGAAATCATTTGGGATCTAATTTTGAAGTATCTCCTTGTAAAAGGAGTGGGCTATACAGCAAATGACTGAGCAATGAAAAAAGCCAGTATTTAAATGCTAACACTACAGAACCCACCATGTAAATCCAAACTGAAAGCAGTTGTGACCTAGACAATAGAAATGACCATGTGGATGTTTTCCAAAGGATTTAAAAAGAACAGCTTTGAACGGCACATTTTGTTTTTCAGAAAGGCACAGTGAGTCTGTCCCCAGCAATAAACGTATCAGAAGCTTCAAGTCCAGCAGCTAGCAGCTTCCTAACATTTCTAAGCAATGCTTTATCAAAGAATGATCGCACTACTGGACACCCTCACACAAACACACACCTATTTCTATTATCCCTCAAACGAAAAGAGCTAGGGCTAGCAGAGTTGACTCCAGTGTGTCAAACATTTCACTCGTAGCATATGCACAAAGGTTTTTGCAAACCAGTAACGGATACCAAGTTTACCATAGCAAAAAAGCTTACATATTTCACTTACATGAATGTTCTGCAACCTACATCTGACTTTAGATTATAAATTTTTTCTGCCATAAAACTCAGAAATACAGATCAGTTTAAAATTCCTGGGTCAGATTATATATTCCAAACTCAAATAATAGATAGAAGCTGATCTGATGAGACTAAAAGACATTCCAATCTGCATTACTTTCTTTGGTCATCCTTGGTGCAAGTATCCACTGTGATATATACAGCTGTCAACAGCTTTCCAAACTGGACCAGGATTCTCATCAGCTTTGGTTCTTGTTTCTTTGCTCTTGAGCAAACTTCCTTACAAGTGAAGAAGCTTAGCATTTTATCATGAAAACACAGTGGTGCATCTACATCTTTTTGTGTGACTGAAAAATCCCCACTACTTTGTCATTCAGACTGAATGTTGATTAAGTCTGGCTTGCACATCCTACTACTGTGAGGAAATGACAAATCGAGTTCTATATCCTAATGTTACTCACCTGTTTTATAGCAAAAAAATTATTTTTCATTACATGCTAGTAACAAGGAATTGTTAAATGGGTAACAAGAGTTGAATAATTAAGTCACAGCAAAAAATAGGCAAGGAAAGAATGGACAGGCACTGTCTCGTGCTGCTGAAAAGGCTTAATTTTTATATGTCACTAATATAATAGCATTTCAAGATTAAATGTTAGGGAGAAAAAAAGCCATTTATGAGACCGTTCCCCTCAGAAACTGTTCAGACTCAAACCAGAAGAGACCTACCTCTTTCTAAGAGAGAAACAGCCCCAATCTCAACCATTTGTCCTTTTGCTAAAGAGGCCTATCATCCTTTTCACAATTCAACAGATACAACTACAGCAATTTTTCCATTTCATTGAATAAGCTTTGAAAGGAAAGATGTTATTTAACACTATAAAAAATTTTGGGTGGTGAAGTTGAGTGTTTGCCATTAAACTAAATGTAGGTAAGCTCTGTGAACTAGGCTGGTCTTCCCTGCATGGCTCACCAGGTGGCAGCAAGTTTCCTGACAACCCAAGTCCTTGCTTTAAAATATGTCATCCCCACACGTCACTCAAGCACGTTCTCAGTTTCAGTAAAAAGTATTTACAGATCTCACACCAGTCAGAACCCCCAGCCCACCCCTGAGTACTCCTACTCCCTGCCAATGCCCTACAAACAAGAGCACCACAGATGAGGGATCAATCCAGCAGTTCAGGGAAGAAGTGGCTTATTCCCTGGGACACATGCTGTGTCCACTGGGCCCAGGGCAGGGCAGCAGTGACTGCTCCAACTCAAACCAGAAACCAACCATGCCTCTCACAGCTTTTGCTACTGTGTCCTTTGGCTGGCAGGTCAGTTTCCACACCTCTTCCTCTCCTGACTCAAAAACAGCCTAAGGACACATAGACTTCCCATCCTGTCCCGCCCCCCTAAAATGCTGAAAGCATAAAATGAGCAGTGCAAACTACTTACAGTTTTCTGGGAGGGAGGATATAATTTCTTCTCCCCAACAATACAAGAATTAGAGATAGCTCCAGACTCCACCTTTCAGAAACACAGTAGCAAAAAAATCAGTACCTACTTTCCAAAAAGCCCCACAGACATAATCCTGTTCCCCGACTACTTGCTTAAAGGGTGACAGGATACATACAGAATCAGAAGCAAAATCAGGTCAACAACTGCCCAAGAATTTTTCCTTTACTGAAGATCTGCCTTCCTATCTGGCAAAACCTACTACAGACAACCGATACTGCAAGGGAATCCTCAAGGAAGCAAACCAGATACTGCAAGGGAATCCTCAAGGAAGCGACCATCACTGCAGCTGGGTTCTTCCTGCCATACACGTATCAAAAACGTTTCTCTCCAATTACAATGAGGGCTTTCTAAAGATTGAATCTGTATTTTCTCCACCTAAAACAGCAGCTAATTAGAATACTAATCACAACTAAGATCTGAGTACCAAATCATGAAAAATTGTCTTGTGAGGCTGAGAAATTTCTCACCAGTGTTCACAAGGAGGAAAGTACCATCAGGATGTTCATCATGTAACATTTTGGTTGTGCTCTGGGACACGTTTGTTCTCCTCTAATACAACATAATATGCAGACTGCACAGCTTGCAAGCATAAGGGTGCTTAAAAAAAAAACAATCCAAAAAACTCACCATTTTTAACTTGATCTTCTGCACCCAAATTTTGAGAAGAGTCTCCACTTAAAATGCATCTGCAATAAAGTAAAATCAAACATTACAACTCCATTAGCATCACCTATCATTTTTATCTTTTGTCACCCTGTTCAGCAGCTTGTCCTTACTTTAAGAAGCATATTACAAAAAGACTGAATCATGTGTCTATATTGACTATCAAACGGTCCTCCCCCTCTGCCCAAAAAGCAGCCCCAACAAACTTCAATAGTCTTGAGTGTTTAGTTCAACACACAGCATGTAGCTCTACTCAACAGCCTTTATAGAATTAACTAACCCTGCTCTTACAAGCTTGTACAAACCAACAAGAGATGCCCAGTTTAGCAGACAGAAAATATCTAGGTATTTTCTTTGAGAGAGAACTCAAAATGGAAAAAAAAGAAGCGGGATTAACATTTAAATTAAATAGCTTTTACATTCAACTCTTAGTTCTCTGCAAGATAAATCTGACCTTTTAGGCTGTATTTTCAATAGCTTAGATTTTGAAGGCAATTTCTAAATAATTTTCAAGGTCAGATCAGACCTACATATGCCAAATAAAACCAATACACAGTGATAGGAGCCGCAGCCCATGCACAAAATTTATTGTGTGCTACTGTTTATAAAATACTTGAATAGTTCAGAACATGCATAAAATTTCCAACTTAGGGGTATGTACAGATTGTACTTTATGGCAAATAAACAAACAAACAAACAAAAAAAAAAACCCAAAAAAGGGAGATGAGCTCTAGTGACATAAGTTTCAAGTTGTGTTCCAGGGGAGAGGGACATGTAACAAATGTCAAAATATATAACAAAGTACAGTGGCGATCAGTACAGTCCATTATTTGTGAACAAATTAGCACAGGGCTTCAATTTTTATTTTAACCAAGCAGTCCTGTAGATACCAAAATACATGCAGTCTCAAGTTTACACTTCCACTAATGCCTTAGCAGTTGAACAGAGCAATTGCTTACGCGCCGCTTTGCCTAAACAAAAAGTATGTCCAATACAGTTTCAGTTTCCTTTACAGATTCAAAAATAATAAAAAGCTTGCAGCTATTCAGCCCAGTGATTATTAGCTATTTATGCAACCATAATACTCACAATAAACTAAAAGTACCCATAACATCTAAGTAACCTATAGATGTACATCATAGGTCTATATATTAAATATTTGCAAAATGAAAACATGCATACACAAAATACAATGCCAAGCTTTACAGACTTGATATGAATCAAAATTTACTTAAACAATGTACAAAGTTCAATTAAAAGTACCTTAAAATTAACACTTCCATATTTTTCTTACTTTTAAAATTAGTATATATAATATTTTTTTTTTTTTTTAAATTCAAGGTGGGGAAGAGTCTTGAAAAAGCTGGGCAAAAAAGTTTCTAAATTAAATATTTTTTTAAAATCTGTGTTCAAGTAATAAACATTCCTACATAGAAATCTTCTGATAAGCTGTAACTAAAAAATACAGTGAATACAATATAGAATTAGCAACATCTAAGGAGTAAACCTGAGGTCAGCATTTTACAGAACGACCAACTGAGATTTGTTTTTTTGGCATTTTTTTTCTGTCTATTTAAAACACAGTTTTTGCAGCCTCAGATATTTTAAGACCATTCTAACCTATCGTTTTAAAGACATTTCATGAAACCAATGTCCATTAATAAATAGTTAGCTTGTATGGTTGTATTTGAAAATCTGATTAAAAAAACAAAACAAAACAAAACAACAAACTACCTCTACTGAAAGAAAAAATCCCATTTGTAAACTTAAAAGTGTTGACAACGATAAGCGCAAGATGCTAGTCTAGATGTGCTTTAGTGATAACAGCCCGATTCTCTCCCCAGATCTCTTCTGAAGCTTCAGCAGCCAGTGATGGACTTTGTGTACATAGACGAGGCACGCTCCCAGGAGGCCGGGTCACCACGTAAAGAGAGGGGCTGTTGTCTCAAAAGCATGATGGCCTTTCTTCAGTGGGATGAAGTCAGATGGTTTTCCAC
The DNA here is from genome assembly GCA_024611175.1 of Megaceryle torquata. Lineage (NCBI taxonomy): Eukaryota > Metazoa > Chordata > Aves > Coraciiformes > Cerylidae > Megaceryle > Megaceryle torquata. Next base: position 32,667 of record JANIJG010024727.1, read on the forward strand.
CTCATATTAGGTAGTCAGTTCAAGCAATCTCCCTGGCTATTTCATCTGTTGTCACATCAAAAAGCAGTAATCTAGGAATTCTCAGGCAAGACATGAGTGAGTAAACCAGAAGTTGACGTGGTCACTGTGCATTGTTGTTGCCAGTTCCATTGTTTCCATTGGCATTTGTTGTGTTTATAGTATTAATACCATCTTGCTGAAGAGTATCTTTTCTTGGTGGCATTCTCTCATTGATCCTATCCAAACCTTTTGCTTCTTCAAAACTGCAGATTTTATGTTGCGGAGAGAATCCTCGTATTGCTTAACAAAATGCAAATTTGATATGTCAGTAATGGAAAAGTAAGTTGAAAGCATATATTTTTTTTTCTAACGAAGTTTAAAAACAGGTAAGAAATCAGCCAAAGAAACTTATGGCTCTGCATCTGTATTAGTAAAAGCTTCTCTAACCTGCTTTCCTGAAAGGTTCAACAGCAATCACGGTTTCAGTTTGTAACAAAAAGAACAAATTATGGCAAATATTCTGCAAGTAGGAATCAAGGGGCTTAAGCCCACTTGATTGCTTCTGTGCGTCCCTGGCGTGGCCGGCTACAACATCAACTGCTTTTGCTGCCCAGTGCATCTGGCTTAACTTAACATCCCCCTTCTCTCCGGTGGAATGTCAGTAAGATCAAAGCAGCACAGCAAGTGCAGTGGAGGCAAAGCAGCAAAGGGTTACAAAAGTAGTAGTAGATTTATTTACATCCTGCATACGCATCGATGGCCTGATCCTGCAGTTTTCATGCAGGCAAAACTGCAGGATGTGGTTCACATTCTGTGCTAATCATGTGGATGATGGAAATGGACACAACCACAATCACTGAGTTAGTACTGTGGTTAAACAATGGTATCATTTAAATACAAACGTATTTAAAGTAAGTACAGAAAATCGGTATTATTTTGCTATGGATTATTTTAATGAATGAGGTCTGTAGTTGAATTTACACCTGAAAATGGTTGACCACATAATAAGACTGAAGCCTTTGGGATGAAATAATTCTTTGGAGATTTAAGTACAGCTTTCCACTCACAACAACGGGACCTCTTGCACGTGTGTGTGAGAACAGAATATGGCACTTGTTTATAATTTTGGAGATCTGACTTCCTTAATTAAAAAACAAAGAATACAGTCATTAAATGCTTTGCTACCAAATCTGAAAAAAATCCCTGAAAGTAGCCCTCTCAACTACTATGCTGCTTGTCATCACTTCATTGAATACTGAGCAAGAGGAAATTCAAGTCTCCCTGGAAATACAACAATCTGAATACTCTGAACACCAAGTGATTTGACGGCATTTTGCTCAGTACCACTAACTACGATGTGTATACAACTTGTTTAGCACAGAAGCACTGATAATCCGTGGAACTGAATACGCCTCATGCTGGCAGCCTTGCGTATATACTGGAAACAAATTTGGTTGACAAATTATATTCAAAATCTATAGACAAACCCATTACATTCAGATGTTTTGCACTACCAGATGTGTTACGGAAGGTTTTGAAAAAAATATATATTCAAGGCCATTAAAATAGATGTTATGAGAAAAAGCATGCAGAAACAACCCTCCTTCCACATATAACCCCCACCCCCAATCAAAACAAAACCTTACGGTTGAGTGCAGAAAAAAAACACTAAACACTACCAATTTTAAAGACTTCAAGACAACACCACGTATCACAACATGCTATTATAGAAAACCTACTGTGTATTTTGTAAAAACAAACAAACAAAAGATCAAAAAACCCCCAAGAATTTCCCTAAAATATTAAAGATAATCATCATCCTAAAGCCAGAAATGAATGTTACATGTAAAAGGGATGAATCAATGCAGTTGATTCATCTCTGCTTGTGCAAGTTTAAAGTAAAACACACCCACACAAAGTACTTTTGAATTCCCTCCCAGACACCACAGATCTCTGCCAATGGCAAAGACTCTGATCATACCTTTTTCAGCCTCAATTGCCTCTACAGTGGCTGTACAGAAGTGAGCAGATGCATGCAAAATGAATGAGAAAGATGAAGAGTGTAATATCGCACAGCAGAAAAGGCAATGATCAATTTAATATAGAATGCTACGCCAGATTAGATTACAATTAGTTAAAATGATAATTAAGGGTTTGAGGGGTTGTTTTTAAGCTTAAGTGAAACTTGTAAATTTTAAGTAACACAATTTATCAACTAAAAGTATATCAAAGCAACACTAATTAACTGATATTAACTGCACATTTCTAGGAGTTTTTTGTTTGGGGTTTGTTGCTGGTTTTTTGGTTTTGTTCTGATTTTTTTAAAGACAGCAATAGAAAATTTCAACTGATGCTAAAGCTAGGATACGATTTAAAACCAAATACTAAGAACCTATTTGCAACTACTATTTCTGAAGATTAAAATGTATTAGTGAGCTTCATTAAATTACCAAGAAGGATGCTATAAAAATTACACCAGCACTGCTCTAATAATAAGAAATTATTTTTCTCTTTATGTTTAGCTTCCACTTCAATATCTCACCATATTTTAAGCTAAAACGGGCATCTCTGAGAACTGAACTGTGACATTGAAACCATAAAAGACAAATCTAGCAAGTCATATTAAAAAAAAATAAAATCATAAATTGTTTAGTTGAATCAACAAAAAAGTCTACAGCAGGAAAAGGTTCTGGATTTAACATAGTCTTAGTGGGTGAATTAATACAAGTGTGAAAAAAATATAGCTTACTAGCTGTTTGTCAAACTAAATAACCATGGCTGCTGTAATTTCTTAGGTGTTAGTTCTTTCCCAGCTGTTTTAGCTCTAGACATCAAAGCTTTAACACAAAGTTATTGGGAAATCAAAATAACTCTCTATTAGGGCAGCCATGTAACCACTTAGTAACTACAACCTAAACTGTAGCTGAGTTTCCATAATGGTACAACTTGTTGCCTCCACTACTGTGTGCCATGCCTCTAATACCGCAGCTTCAAAATATTAACAAAAAATAGCATACACAGTGCTAAACCTACTTGTGTAGTGCTTGGCACGTATTGTTAACAACAAAAATCCTAACAGAGTATTCAAGCAAATGCTGAGGAAACTGCGTAAGGAAAAACCGCATTAGATCAGAACAGAATTCTTTATCACTTCTCATTATCTACCAAACAAAAAGCAGACTCATTTCAGTTGCCTGCACTATGTTGTTATGTATCAATTGCTGACACTACATCTTAAGCTCACTGTTGTATAGTTTCCACTGAGATGCTCTAAAAATGAAATAAAATCAGATACTTGCATTAAGTGCTGATAAAATAATGTGAAATACTTAGTGGTAATGCAGCATTTTAACTTTTACACACTGCATATCCCATGGTACCAAGGGAAAAAAAAAAAATTCCTGCACTGAAATTTACAGGAACAAAGGCAATCACAGAATTAAATCAAAAAGCCATTTGAATGGATGGTTATTTATGTTTACATTAAGGGAAAGAAACCTTCTCAAATTGTAAAAATAAATTAGTCCAATAATTATTTTAGAAAGTCACCAAATACATACTTTGGAACTATAATCAATTTGCCACACAAATACAAAACTATGTAAAAAAACCACCTCTTTCCACCATTTCCTGTTACCTGTGAAGTCTTTGTTTTCAATCTTTTCCTGAAAAGATCATGAATACTGATTTATCTCTGTAAATTACTTAGCTTGGTCATAAATACATTTACTCCTAGTTTATTCTACCTATAGTAGCACTATTCCAAAAAGAACTTGGAATATACATCACAGTTAATAAAAAGATAATTTTCAACTTGACATCAAAGAACAAACTGACTGGAAAATACAAGCACTTAAAAAAAATGCACCATAAAGACTCAATTTGGAAGGTAATTTTGTTGGATTCTCTTTTGCAGGTACATCTAAATTAAACCCTGATAAACCTCAAATACTGCATCATACTAAGGTAACAGCTTAATCCTGAAGTCTTTATGCAGAAAAATCTCAACTTGAAAGTGAATTTTAAGCAACAAGTTTCAATGTCATTTCCATCCTCAATTCCAGCTCTTCCCCTGCTTTACTTTAGAGGACACATCTGATAGAAAATCCTTGCCAACTTTCAATAGAAAGCCAAAAAACTATCTTACTGACCCTCTGACTAACAGCAAGGGCAGCAATGAAAGATAAGCATTTGGCTAGTTCAACTGATTTCCATGGAAGTGCTTAAAACAATTTGTAATCCAAGCTTGTGTTTAGTATGTTGCTGAATAAGGCTTTAGGTGTTTGGCTTGTTTGTTTGTTTGTTTTTAAACAGATATTGACTCAATTGGGAAAATAATTTTGTTGGATTTAGTTCACAGAATAGGTCACTAGGAAATGCTATGTTAAAGAACAGTACTTAATACATTCTTTAATATTTCAGTTACTATAATGCAAGCACCACAAACAATAAACCCCATTAACCTACATTAAAAAAAAAAATTTAGAAGCATACAAAGGCCACAATTTCCCAAAGTCTGTTTTTATCCTAGTACACGAAAGCTATCTAAAACTAATCTAGGATTCATTTTTTGAAAATACATCTCTATTATTTTGGTGAGGGGGGGGGAATAAATAAAAAATTGATTTCTTCTATAGCATGTAGTTTTGCACTTCTCCCCCAAATTATCTTTTTTAACTGACTTGTCTTTGTTTAACCCTTTCACTACAGATAGAATTTGTATTTCACCCTCAGAATGCTCTGGTTTGCCCATTAAGGAGTTGTATTAGACTGACTAATGGGTTTGGTGTCTTTCTCTGCATTATGGCAATGCCAACAAGCTTCTCTCCCCTGAGAAGGGCCAGTATCTCACAGGAGACAGCAGGTGTGGCTGAACAAATTCCTGAAACAGTAGCGGCATTTGCTAAACTGCAGCACAGAATGTGTTACTGACATTATAGATTATCATAGGCATATATGCAAAAAATTGCATAAGCGTTGCCTTAATGGTGACATACATATATATGCCTAAACATATTTGCCCTGATTAAAAAAAAATTTCAGCCTAGCTTTCTACAGAAAAGTAGATATATACTCCAATTTCTTATAGTTTTCAAAGCTTCTCACAGATTTAACTGCAACCAGCTCTGACGAGACCTTTTCTCCATGTGCCATTGAAAAATGAGCACTCGTAAGACTGAAACCTGGAAAATCCGTGGCATACCCATCAGTTTTGTGAATTTTCAAGCAGCAAAAAAATTATTATTATAATAAAAAAGTCTACAATGCTCTGTTATTTTATTTTCTCAAATCTAGACTAGCTTAAATTATTGATAGCATACTGATTAGCACAGTATCATATACTTCAAAATGTAATTAACTATTTGTCATAAGAAATCCTACTCTACTATCAGTGACCATATTTTTGCCAAGAATATGAACTCACTGATATTATGATGGTTTAGTTAGAAGTGTCAAGTAGGGAAGTTTTACTGAATTTTTGGTTTACTTCGAGCTTTGCAACTGAGTATAACAATTTGAAAACTTCTACTTTTTTATGACTGAAGCAATAAAATTCTTATTAGTAAAAATAACTTACTGCAATTTAAGGAGAACTAACAGTTGGCATGACTTATTTTGAAAATCAACATGACTAAAACAAACGAGATATATTAATGTAGAGCATCAAGGAATATTGCCATCAGAAGTTCTAGTCGAGAAAAAAAAACCCAACACACCCACAAAAATCCAAAACACATTCTGCATACTTTCCAAATGTCCCACGTTTTCAGTAATGGAAGAAAGTCATATGTTTTATGTTAAAAAAATTTTCTAGTCAGTTTGATCCTCTCTGATATTTGTAATGCAACATGGGTAAGAATTTGTTAGAAGAGTGAGAGGAATGCAGACTCATTTTTTTAAGCATAAATACGTATCTTATTAAACAATGAAAATTACAACTAGAACATATGCTTTTGGAATAGTTGGATGGATTAGGAAACATACACCATTTCTTGTTAAAGACATTCACAAAACGATCACATACATACACTGGACATATAAACTTACTCATAGACATTATATGTCCACTGAAAAATGACTTAAAATGTGACATTCATGTTTCAAAGCTATTAAAAACCAGCTTTGACAGTTTAATAGAAAATGTAGTGAAAGGCTTTAAAAAAGTACATAGAAAAATTTTTAAAAATTCAAATAAACAGCTTACATTGCAAAATGAGGAAAGCAGCTACTCTTGGAAAATGGATGGTTTAAAAAGTTGTGTTCGTATATCACAATCTTTCGATAGTTATACAATTCAATGGTCCCACACAATGGTTTTATACTTTCTCATAAAGCCTGAAAATGGCCAGTAAAAAGTCTTTGAGTAATTTATGCGCCGCTGGTATGAAGTCCAGTTTCAGACTGGCCTGTTTTAGTTATCCACCATTGTGAACAGAAACCTGGACTTCATTCTTTGAATAAATTTGGTACTATCTCATAGCATTCTCCCTAAGCCTAGTTAATCATTTATGGGCCTTGTGAAAAATATGATCCAATGATTCAGCAAACTAAAAAAAGAAGAAAAACCTTTTACAAAATATTCAATGAGCCAGATTACAGGTATATTTTGTATAGAGTTCTTTTTATTTTCATGCAAAAAAATATATGCACACTTAATAACACCCTTTTATTTTGATATATTTACAAGTTTTAAATTCAATCCCTTTATTCTCAACTGATTTTATAACATTTACTGAATATTTTTCAAGTACATTATTGTTCAAAATGCACAGACAATGTGCAGCAGCAAATGCAGCAAACCTCAAAAACAAGGTGCTACAACATTGCTTCTACATCAAGAGACAGACAAGCGTCTGGGATAGTGGTTTAATTTTAACACTTATACAGACATACATCTATACCTAGAGAGAGACAGACAGATCTAAGAAAGCAGCTACATCTGCAGAGGAAGGAAACAGCATGTTACAAGGACAATTCAGGGAGGTCAATTATACATAGAACATTTGACAAACAACATAGAGAACAAACTTTGGCATTAATTACCAGGGTACAAAACGTAGCACATTTCAATCTATCAGTGGAGTGCAATAGGGAACTCTGCAGCCTGTAGCCGTTTGTTAATATTAGTATCAACAAGTATTTGACACTGTCACTGAAAATACTAACACATCTATAATAAAATCATTTTAATGGAAAGTGGACAAGTAATGATGCAAAATTACATTGTCATTTTTGTATCTGTAATGCTCAATGCCTCAATACCAGATCTATAAGGTCACCCCAACTCCAGGCACCTGCGCCACGTGAAAAATTGTAAACTAAGGAAGCTTGGTCTGAAAAATGTGGCCTGACACTGCTGAACTGTTTTGCTTTTAGTTTTATACCCTGGTTAAGTATCCATTTCACATTGCTTGATTAACACATAACACTATGCTTGTATCAGCCGCTAAGACAAGAACTGAAAAGCATAAGAAATTCCCTGCATGCATTATGTGTAGTGTTAGCAAAAGAGTGAGATGTGCCCCAGTCCATCTGAGGCACAGCAAGTTGCATAACATCATTACCACTTTGCAGGGTCTGTCGTCCTCCAGCCAACACTCCACTAGGTAACATTCCAGTGGGAGTCAAACCCTTGAGTGTCAGCACACTTTCACTCTCCTCCCTGGTGTGACAAAAACAATAACAAAGCCTTAAATATTCACTTGTGAAATTGTATTCACTCATTTCTTGTATTAAGTAAGGGATGGGGAGAGCCTGTTGTTGCTGTGCTTTATGCTCGTTAAGACCAAGTGTAAATTCAAATTCAAACTAGTAAAGGGAAAAAAAATTGTATGCCATACAAGTCTTTCCTCTGCCTAGGAGATATAAACACTGATTACTTCTGAAGCAATTCTGAGCTATTATTCACGTGCAGGCTCATTAGCTTTGAAATTAGCACTGAATGCCTCATGAGGTACTGAACTATCTCAGTGCTATAAAACAAACCATAATTTTGTTCAAAGTGCCTATGCTTCAGGAAATACCAACTTTAAAAAAGTTATTCCTATTTGAACAATTACAGTCTCTGGAACACTATACATTTTAGGTAAATGTGATCGTGAAATGCCTAGATCTAGACAAGTACAAGACAGCGGTATTTTTTAAAAGCTGAAAACAAACAAAACCTGAAACAAACAAAAAAACCACCCTAGTCAATCTTCTGGTATGACAGAAGTTTTCCAAGCCCATCCTGACCTCCTCCATTACACCCTTGGTTTCAATCTCTTTACTTTGGCACTGTCTTTCCAACGCCCGTAGTTAACAGCTGGGCGAATCACTTGTAAACTAAAGATCACACTCTCCAAGTTCTTGAAACGTCATAAAAATAACTTTAAAATATTCTTTAACCAAAAATACCAACACCTCAATTTGTACATCAATACGCCAAACAAGATTCTGATGCACAACGATTGCTCTGAAAAACGTTTGGCATCCATTATCCTGGACCAGAGATGTTTTCCTAATACACGAGGGGTTTTAGGAAAGCAGAAGTCGTGCAAGTACCTGAGAACAGAGAAGACTCTTGCCATCTTGCCAATTGCACGAATTTTGTTTCTGATTATTTCTTTCCGTGCGGCAGCTGTACCTACTTTCAATGGAATAAGAGAGAGTCTCAAGCTCATGAGTATTTAGAGGGTCACTATTTTAAAGCGCATCAAATTCAACACAACTGTTTAAGTTCAGTATTCTTCACAGGAGACCAGCACCCAAACTTAAAGAGCACAGAGTTACTAAGTTATGGCTTTAGAATGACATCAACCACCATCACTTCTGTGTTCACAAAACACACACAAAAGTTTAGGATGTTCCCAGTCATTTCCTACGGCTAACAAGTATCTAAATTACCACCATTACAGTGCAGTAACTACCATAAATCATTAGCCTAACTTTTGCATTCAAAATTCTTCATTGACATCGGTGTATATCAAGATAAAGGCTTGCAGCCCCATATAGAACCAAAAGAGATACTGAAATCACAGAAAAATAAAGATCTGTTACTAATTCTTACACATCTGTCTGAGAGAAAAGTAGTTTTTTTGCTTATTTTTATGTCAGCAGCCCCCAGCCCCCCTAAAAAACCCCCACAAAATAAAACTCCAAGGAACTGCAGTGTTACCTCCCTGAACATCCAAGTCTATGTTCCGTATTGTGTTAGGTTTGCATTATTCATAGATATTACAAATACCAAAGATCTGGAGTAAATATTGCATATTGCACAGAGCAGAGAGATACCATTTGTGACAGATAAAAGTGAAGACAAAACTCTGAGAGGGGGTTTGTGATTGGGAAGGAGAGCCACCTTTGCTTGCTTTGACATTATAAAAATAGAAGCTCCTTTCTCCAACACTTAAGTGTTGCTGTTTTGTTTCAGTGTATAAAAGTAAAAATCGTCATTCCCCTCATCCTCCTTTCCTTTTGCTGGCTCCTCAATTCCACTAAAACAGTAAAGGCAGATATTTTATATTCTAACTTTGAATTTTTTACGTTCCATAATTCTTTACTTTCTTTGAACACTACTAAATAACAGCTTGAGGATCTGGAATGAGAAGAGGACTCACAGGTTTTGTTCTGTTTTTTAAACATAATCTTTCATAGTCCCAGTCCTCCAAAAGCAACACAGCCAAGCCAAAAGGCCAAGCGCATTACTCCAGGCTGCAGCCCTGCACTAACGTGGTCATTGAATCCTAGTTATTTCAGGGAAGACAGTAAGGTGGCATCTGCTTGCAGAAGAATGTTCTTACTACACCCTAATTTAGAAGGGATATGACAAAGAACTCTCCCATTCCCTATGTCTGCACAAGAAACAAATTCTGAAATGCTCCCGAGGAATTCACATAGCCTTTGGAAACATCTCTATCATCTAATGCATTCCCAAGAATTAGAAATATTCTTTGGAAATGACAAACTTATAGAGAGAGCAAACTGATTATTAGGTAAGAGTCAGAAGAATTTTTCTGCACAGAATTATCTACCTTGGGATTTTTGAAAAACAGGTGACAGACCATGAATTTAAGTTAGTAGGCTCCTTTTAGCATTTTGTATCCAGCCATCTTCAAAACTGCACATACAGTCAAGAAGTACCTTTTTTGACATCTCAGTTGAAGGAAAATAAAAGTACTACACAAACCAGGTTTTGGAACACTGTATAAACACATTCCATGCACAACCTTAAAAAAATATTCACAACAGAAGTATTAAAGAGCAAGACAGACAACTGAATGCTCCCTACACATGCAGGACCAAAGATAAAATTTTAGAAGTAGGTAAAAGAATGAAATTTTACAAAAAAAGGAATGTAAGAAAGGAGGAAAAAAAATTCATGCACAGAAAGACAGATGTCTTGGAATATGACTTCTGATAATAAAATACACAAGCCTTTATAAACATCCCATTAAAATGGGTAATAATAAAAATGGTAGGTATGAATCTCAACAGAAAGGTATCTTCTGCATTAATACTTATACTGCCAGGTTCTATTAAGTCATATTTCAAAACATTCCTACTCTGTCTGGTCTGTACCTTTTTTATTGCCATATATGAGTCGCTCTTCAGATGGAGAGTCCAGAAAAAAAGAAAGTGAACGATGGAGAAAAAGGTGAGACAAATAAAATAAAAATATTTAACTTGGCAGTGGTAATAAGGAATGGAGAAGAAGTGTAAAAAAAATAAAATGGAAAATTGCAACACTTAAAAATGCATTCATCAAACAAGAAGTGGAATCGTTGAGTATATTTTAAAATTTGATGATAACGAGCGAAAGCTTGAACATCAACAGTTTAAAAAAAAAATAAATCCATACACATAGAAAGATAAAGCATAGACAGTACCTAGGTGGCATTAAGAGATGCATGAAGCAAAGAAATTGTTAAAGGAGACAGAAGAATAAAATAATTCAAATTAGGAAACTGCAACTGTTGCGCTAAAGACAGACCATATGCAATCAACTGATGACTGCTGGACAACGTAAGTCCTAAAGTCTCAGAATACCACCTAATCCTACCCTGTAAATGTTTGGTGTAATTGATTTATGCCCAATTTAGTAGGAATACTTGAATGACAAACGTAAATTAACTGTCTGCAGAATCACATTTGAGACTCTTTCTTTCTTTTCACATTTCTGTCAACAATCTAAATTGCAGAGAAGTTCAAGTGGCTGATAAGCAATGCATTCCAATCTAAACTACACAGCTGCTTAGCACAACACTATTCTGCTACTCAATTTGAATACAATAGTTATCAAGCATTAAGACTGGGGTCGTGTTCCTTATACATGATCCTTTAGTGTTCCTCAAATGCTGCTGAAATTTTCCTTCCTCCTCCCCCATCATCAAACAATCCACCAAATCAGTTCTGCTACTGGATTAAATGAAGTAAACTTTTAGGTGAGACATTAAGAACTACTGTAAAAAAAAACAAAACAAAACAAAACAAAACCCAAGGTGCGACATGCTAGGTCTTCATCTTAATGGTGCTTCTTAATCATCATGCTACAAAGATCTCTTTAACAATTTACTGTATCATCGTTTAAAAGATAGAAAGATATTGCAATTCATTAAATACATATTATACAATGTACATATACAAGTTCTTTAACCTTTACCTTTAAATTAAAACACTTAAACTTATATTTCATACTTTATGCGTAGTATGCATAAGAAAGATATATCTGAGTTTCACCTACAGCAACTCTTTACAGAACAGTTATTAAGAAATCTATGATCTAACAGATTTATTCTAAATATTAGCAAAGTAAGTTTAGTATGTTTCAAATTTAAGCTGCCGAGAAATTCTGAGAATTTTCAACCAAAAGCTTCAGTTTTAAAATATTTGAAAGGATAGCATTACTGTTTCATCACAAAACCAAAAATGCAATTCCCTCCTCTGTCCCTCCCAAAGTATCTTTATCTGAAGAAAAAACTGAGGGCAATTTTCTTCAAATTCCAGATATTACCCCAGACTAAGTTAACTACCGTTTCACAAGTTATTAACCATTAAAAAGATTGATAATCTTAAAGTAACCCCTACCGTCAAATTGATCTTCTCCCTCTGTCATCAGTTCATCATCAGAGCAAATGCTCAAAACATTCACCAACATTTCTGTTACTGTATAGGAAAAAGTAAATCTTAATTCATTCCCTGTAGAATTCTAAATATTTCCATGCACACAAGATATAACTAGTGACCAGCAACTACAGCAAATGAACTTCCCACATCATAGCCATTGCCCAATAATCTGGTTTCAAAAATGTGTTTTTCTTAATGTGTGCTGTCACACAACTTAAAAAGCTCAGGAATATAAGCAGCTAAAAATGATACTAACAATCACAGAACACAGTAGAGTTTTCTCTCATCTTACAAGGAGTTCTTTTAGATGAATTCTCTACTTGTATATTAGCATTTTTACGTTAGGATAAGCATTCGAACTAGACTTTATGCAATATATAAAAAAATTTTGGCTGCCCCAATTTAGGCTCAAAATGAGAAAGCTATTCCATTCCTGGCACCTGCATGCATGGAGCAGAAGCAGTGAAGCAGAACAATATTGATATACATATCATGCAGACTACATGTCTTTTAAAACTCCCCTTAAAAAACACCTGCATAGTCGATACACAAACTTGTCTCAAAAGGCTGATATTTTCTTTCTCCATGAATCTCCTGTTCTGCTACTCAATCTTTCTCACATTTATCAGACTATTTCTTAAAACAGTCAAACTTCTCCTCCCCCTAGAGTGCTCAGAAACCCACTCTGTAAGTTCAGTTAGATGGCTGAAAACCCTGTAAACTGTCTGCCTTTATTCGTGACTAATTCATACAAGCCCCGTGTTATCTGCTATGGTATTTTTCTCTGTTCTTGGGAAAAGAGTTACTCTAATGAAAAAAAAAAGCCCACAAATTATTCTGATTGTGATCTGTTCAACACAAACCAGACAGTACTGATACTTCAGCCGAAGTGTAAGCATGTATTTGTCCAAAGGCAAGACCAACTACGAAGGCAGTAATTCCAGCACTCTTAAATATACAGCAGGTCAATGAGCAACTATTTAACAGTATTTGGGTGTCTCATTACCAGAATCATAAGAAAAGTGAAAGAAACAGTATTAACCCTTTGCTGTGGAAAATATCTACTGCATCATCAGGTAAGAGAGATATAAACAAAAATCTCCTTCAAACATCTGGTCCCTGCATTTAAAAATAACAATAAAAAAAAAATGCGGAGTAGATTATATATCCATATTCTTTGCATTTTACTGCTCACTAAAGACAATATAAAGAAATCTAGAATACTAGGCTTATATGACTGTAAATATAAAAAGTCAAGAATACTTTTCAAAGAAATTTAAAGAGCTTTCCAGATCTCTTTTATAAAAAGCAGTTCCTGGCATGGAAGGACAACAGACACAAGCAGCCTCTAACCTCATTGTTTTTTTAACTGAGGACTAACTTGGAGCCCCAGTGTCCTATATTCAGAGTTCCCAACTCTGGAAGGGAAGAAACAAAACAAAACAAAGCCAAAAACTGGAAAAAAACAACCAACCAACAACAAAGACAAACAAACAAACACAAAACAAAACAAAAAAGGCAAAAAACCCACAAACAAACAAAAAACCCCCCAAAACCACAAAACAAAAACAAAAAAGAAAAACAAACAAACAAAAAACCAAACAAAAAACCCCCCAAACAACAACAACAAAAAAAACCCCACCCCAGACAAAAAAACAAATAAACAAACAAAACAACCAAAAAAACCCCCAAAACCCCCCACAAACCTGACAGTATGTGCTAATTTACTGTTTTTACAAGAAAAATTCTGAGAAACTTATCTTTAATGAAGGTCAATCTCTTAGAACTACACAGAAAAGTTAACATTTTACTTGAACACCTCAACATAGTTTATACTGATAACTATACAGGATTAAGAATGTATATAACCTAGCATTTTGCAGAATATAAACAATTCTCATATTGACTCCAAATGCAGTTCAAAGGTACTACTTAACAATGCAGGTATACACTGTCCATGGAAATCATCATTTCTGTTGACACCTCTGCTTTATTAGATGCAGTTTATACTATCTAATTATACTATATTATTAGATGCAGTTTATACTGCAGTCTATCCTTTCTCAGAATGGGCATCTTCACGTGCAAGAAAACCCCTCCAAAATCAGAAGATTTCATCAAATCTTCTACCTCATAAAAACAAATACAGATACTCATTTTCACAAAGATTATGCCATTAGTCTCTCACCGGTAAATATATTTTAAAGAAATAATAAACATTTTCCTGACATCAATCTGGGAGAAACAGGAAAGATATTGATGTGTAACTATTGCCCACCTTTTTCTCCAACAAATGGCAAAGACCATGTGAAAACATCCATAAAATTTGGTAGCCAGTAAGGATGAGGAGAACAATTGAACTGACGAATATTCATCACATTGTTTTCATATTTTAATACAGCAGCTAAAAGAAAATTCAGACATTTTGAAAAGAACATTTAAAACTTTTGAGTGCCACAAATGTAAAGCCACAGGTTTGGTTTAGCTCTATTTTATACTATAAATAAAATAATCCCAGAGACACTCCATTTTCTTTCTTTCACAGTATTTACAGGATAGAGTTCTAATGAAGAACTCTGGATTGTTACTACACATTGTAGTTCAAGGTACTGTTACATGCCAATATAGTTCTGTGCTATCCTATTATAAGTGTATAATGAACAAAGTATTTTAAAAGGTCCTGAAAAGGTTTAATTTCAGCAACTTTAACAAAATCCTAACTCAGAGCAGCAGTATATCCAGATTCAGGTTTTGTTCTTCATACGTGTCTTTCTACATTGTAAGCCTGGAGTAAAACCCTAGAAATCTGTAAGATCAGGGAGAAGAGGAAGCACAGAGAAACAAAACAGAACAGCAGCATTCTAAAGCTAAACAAGCATTGACTGCACTTTCCCATACTTAGGCTTGCACTACACTGGGAATTGATGTGAGAAAGGATTCTTAAAACACAATTTCCACAGAAACAGTGAAAAAGCCAGCTGAAGCTATGTTTATTTCTCCTTTTCAGTGCAAGTAACAGCTCATCCTCTCTTCTATATAGTTAATCACCCTGTGTAAGTGGTATGGGTTGTGGGGTGTTTCTTTGTAGGTGGGTGGGAGCAAACGCAATGTATTTCAATAGAAATGAAGTCTTGGTTTCAAAGGAGCGTTTTTTGAACACTTGGAGGTCATTCACTCATCACATACGCGGTAAGTCATACTTTAACATCATGCTTGAATTTCAGCAGGCTTTATTTTTAATTAATTCCATTGTTGAACTTTGTTCTCATTTATAAATAATTCACTGCTAAGCTCTTCTCTGTAGTTCTGACTTGTAAATCTCCACTCTTCTCTCATGCTTCTCCTGTGCAACTTCATCTTAAGCATAAGATGGACAAAAATTAATTCCTTCTGTTTTACACCTCCCTAGTAACACTTCCAGTGGTGATCACTATTTAGATCAATACTTGCTCATTGGTGATTTCCCATACATGGCTATTATGGCCCTGTAGCATCACAGTTAGACTCTCAGATGCAGCAACACACAACACAAACTACCTTATGCACAGGCTGCTAATTGATGTTTCCTCCCTTCCTTACTTGGTTCACAAACTAAAGACAATCAGAGAAGTCAAAACTCACAGCACAGGAAAGCCTTGCCTGACTGGAAAACACTTGTGGTACATTTGCGAGTACCAAATAGCTACAACTTTTACAAAGGAAATGCTTGCCCATACTTGGGCTTCAAGGTACTCTTATAGGAAATTATCTTTTATGTCACATGCTCTTCTTCGTAATATAGCTTTTATTAGTGGATTTTTTTTTTTGTCTTTTAATTTTTTTACCTGGCAAAAAAAAAGTTGGTATTAGATGACTTAACTAGCAAGACATTTTTATTTCATTATTACACACAGTTATTAATAACAAGTTCTTACCTTTATTATTGTAGACATCCAGGTAATTAGGTGCTGAAAAAATTGTTATTAATGATGGGAACCCTGTAGTTTGACTTTTCCTGTACATTCTATAACTGCAAAACCAAACAGATTATTTTACATCTTACAATAATATGCAACTGTTTTTATTTTACACTGTGAATAATATCTTGAAGGACACAAAGTACTTACCCTGCATCTTGTGCTTCATGTGCTCTAATGATTGACAACAAATTATTATTTTGCAAAAATTCACAAACTGCTGGATAGCTGTGAAATGAAAACAACTATGAGTAAAAGAAATTCTCTTAAATATGCATCAAGAGTCACCATTAGGACATCAAACAGATCACAGCATACTCTCACCTATAAAAGTATGAGCATCCTCTGACTGTATTGTGACTGAAATGCTCTTGTGAATTTTCATTTCCAAAATCTTCTGAAGGATCTGACCACAGTAAGTCACACATTGGTCCAAATGCTGGAGGCTCTTTGAATCTATCTAACTGTTTGAGAAAAGGCACAGCACAAAGACTCTTTGAATATTAAATCAGTAAGTTTTACACATCTATTAAACTACATATCCATCAATACCAAGTGTTTTTAGAATAAATCCCAACCATATCAAAGAGTAGTTTCTGTATATTTTTTTCCTCTCCTCCTCATGAAATAAGGCAGAGGCATGCCAAAAGAATCAAACCTGTTAAGAGCAATAAGATTTATTAGTTGTAAAAAGAAGGGAGAGAAATTCCAGACTGATGGATATGTGTAATACAAGGTCAAATGACAGACAAGGGACAAAATGGTCCTTTTTCATGCACATGCCATATCTACCAATCTGGAGACACTACCAGGAATAAGCAAATAGAAACAGTACAGAAAACAGGAATTAGAAGAAAAGCATGAATAATTAGCACTGACTAGAACAGACGAAACATATGATCCCAAAAAACCCACAAAACAAAAACCAACCCAAACAAAACAAAACCAAACCAAACCACACACACACGCACACACAAAAACACAAACAAGAAAACCCCAAAACAAAAAACACAAAACCAAAACCAGAGAACAACCAAAACCAACCAACCAAAAAAACCCCACAAACAATCCACCCCAAAACAGCCATCTCCATAATGGACCATTTCACAATGTAATGAAGAGTGGCTAGCTTAGCCGTCTTAAGACTTCTTTCATACAGGCTGCATTTCTCAGCTATAGCCCTGGTGTAATGGGCCATGAGCATTTTGGGAGACATGTTTGTTTTCTTTTCTCTAGCTGCTTCTTTACAGATTTCCACTTAGAAACACCTGCTTTAGCAGCCTGCCATTTTCCTAGAAACCACAGTGAAAAGGGACAGAAGTAAGGAGGAGAGCACATTTGTTAACATAAAAGGAAAACACCCTGCTTAAGTAACAGTCAATCAATCTCTGATGTCCCAGGAATGAAACTGGAAATCCCAGATTCAATATAAAGTTTATTTGATCTTTATGTAGCTGGAGTTTGTTCACAAGATGATTTTATCCAAGAAATGTAGGAACAGTTCTTTGATGGACAGTGCATTTATCTCACTTTACCTCCCATACCAAAGAAGATGACTTTGATGGTACTAGAGAACACTTAACTCTTCATGACAGGTTCGAAGGGAGGTTTGGTGAACACCTGGTGAATTTGACTCTAACGGTCCATAGGAATCCATTCAAATATGGAACCAGCAGTAGTGCCAAGCTCTCTCATGCCCTGGAAAATCAGAGCTCCCGAGGCTGTCACCTGTAACATAAGTGGAGAGGTCCAGATCTTTACAAATTCCTGCCAGGTAATGGCAAGGCAGGTATTAACTAAAGTTGTCGTTGGAATTTTTTCCAATATTAAAAATCCGGTGGTTTAACATTTCCCACACTGGATGGTAAACCCGGTATGGAGTATTTCTTCCAGATTGAAGAAGTCAGTCCATCAACTTCTACAAGTACCTGAATTTCTGTAGATTAAACCATCAAGTTTCTAAACCTCCAGCAACAAATTTGGGTCCAGAAGCTAACAGAAGCATTCACACAAGGAAGATTCAACTGTTTGCCGACTGATGTTTCCTGCAATACAGAAGGCTGAAAGTCTAGAAAGCATTTCTAAGAAATTTTCTTGAGTTATTCCTCAAAGATTCTACTTAGGACTTTGGCCAAACAGATAGAGGTTACAAATACATTTTGGTGGCTCTTCCAAACTACTTTCTCATAGCATTGGAACAATAACATAGCTGTTTCTTGGAAGTAAGGAGGCGAGTTTGAAAACAAACAAATAAATAAATAAACATATATACACTTACATATACACCAAAAGAGCATCCCCTTTGACAGACACTCTACCAACTGGCATGGTTCTCAAGACACCTCAAAATTTAAGGAAATGTCACTGCAAACTACTCAACCCAGATTGCAAGTATTAAAACAGAATAATCAACTTCAGTGTTTGTCTACACCAGAACAGCAAGAAAGTTAACAAAGGACATTAATCAATTCAAAACACTTGCTGCTGATTAACTATTTCTGATTATGTTGCAACTGTGGCAAAACAGAATCTCGGAACAAATTAGCTTCACATATTTCTAAATATGATTAAGTTAACAGAGAAAGACAATTTTATTGAAGAATCACTACACCTGATGTTAAAACAGAAATAGGTAGCGTAGTTTTTAATCCATACCATATTTAAATGTGAATTAATTCTAGGTATTATGAAGTCAGGGCTACTAAACAGAAGTGTATCTGTTACCTCCACATAGATATTCAAATTCAGGAGTAGCAAAACTTGGAGGTACACTAAGGTACAGCAAATTAAAACTATACTATTTCACTTTTGAGGTAAAAGACCTTCACAGAAGTTTAACACACTTGAAGATACAGACACTAGTTTTAATTAATCTGTCCTTAATCTGTCCTAATTTCCCTAAGAACTATCACATTGTAAAGCCCTACAATCAATGTGAAGAGAAGAAGAAATTTCAGCAGACCACAGACAGGAAGCAAAGTATTATAAAGACAGACTTCCAGTAACGTCCCTATAGATTTCAAGGCACTTCGTTGATCAGGCCTTAGTATCACCAAGAACTGAACAAAAGAATGACCATCTATTGCAAATGATGAAGAAAATTCTCTGCCTCTCTTCTTTTATAAATTAAGAGTCCCCATGATCTTATCTGAACACTTCCCTCCTTATAAATCACTATTTCTGGAATTTTGTTTCAGCAGAAGTCCTGGCAGTGTAAATGAAATCAACTAAATAGTGTCTCTAAATTGATGGACATGTGTCTGCAAGAGACACTCTTTATCAATGCAATCACTGGTTTAATCCAAATTCAGAGAATAAAAATCAGATTACTGCAAGTTTTACAAACTGCCATTTTCCCAGAAATAAGTAGCACGTGCAGCAACCTTTCTGGTTAGGCTTTACTGTCAGAGGTACTGTGATAGCTGTCCTCCACTGGAAATAAGTTTATGCCATTTGTGTAGTTTAATCACCTTCTTGAATGTCAATAATACTGACAAAAGATTTCATCCAGAAGAAAATGCATCTGCACAGTATTTTTCTTCTTTTTTTTTTTTTTTTTTTCCCCCCTTCAGGTCATTCCTATCCTATTTATAGAGCTGTGATTTCCCTTTATATGCCAGATGATTACATCAATATGTTTGCAGGGAAGACCTCTCCTAATAAGAACTTCTGCTAATACTCCAGAAGGCTTGTAATATACAATTGTCTCAACTGTTTACAGAAGTCATTTCACACACCACACTTGTATCACAAATATACAATCTTTTCCTAGATATAAGAGTATTTCACATCAGCCATTTAATTTAAATACATTTATAATATCAGTGCATGCCGAGCTCTAATGGAGATACTGAAGCTGCTGCCAATCCATGAAAAGTGCCTTTTCCAAGTTACCAGATGATCCTTCAAAAAACTAAAAAGGCCCAAAGAACAGTCCTAATAACACTGCCTTATATTTTTGAATATGGGTTTCATCAGAAGCAATATACAATGCAAATTTATATATATATATATATGAAAAGATACCAGCTTATATTTCATTCTAATGCAGTCTTGAGTGTTACAGAAGCACATATGAAAGTACAGGCCAAGATGACAGAATTACATCTTAATTAAATTTACTTGACACTTTGAAATCTGATTAACTGCAAGACTAAGACTAAAAGAAAAATGGATCACAATACTATTGTGACAGTATCTTTCCAAAGTGTTTTTCTATATGACCTTTCCTTTACACTGCTCTCCAACAAGCTTTGACCATGTTTCTTTTTATCTGTAACATAAGAAGTGTTAAGGCCTTGTCAAAATGGCACCATTTACTTGCTTCACTTTCTTCTTTTTCTCTGCACAATGCATACAGATTTCTCTACACATTAGCTTTTGCTCTGAAAATGCAATGTGCCTCAGTGCATTGCCCACCTACGCCTCTGAGCTTGTAAATATGCTTCCTCTCCGCTTCTACCATTTGCTTCTTCTCACATCGTTCTGCTTGGCAGTGTTAATATCTGTAAGTGAAATAAGCTGACATCCCACCCTCTAAAATGATCCAGTCAGTACCAAAAAAAAAACCTGGTGAATTCAGAAATGAGATTCAACCGGGCAGAAGCCTATAAATCTGAGGAAAGGGAGAGGTAAAGAAGAAAAATGGAGCACAAGTAAAGGAGAAAATGCTAAGAAAATGAGAAATACAATAAATGAAGATAAAAGACAAAACAGGCTATCAATATTCATATACTATAGAACCAAATTAGGAACATATTTCTTCCTTTTCTCTGACATTTAGATCTTTTTCAAAATAGGCCCCCACATACCTTCTCCCATATGTGGATAAACAGCTTTTTTCTTCCATTCTTAGCTATAAGCTCAAAGCTTTCTTAGAATCACTTACTTATATTTTAAGCTGAAATCAACTACACTTTAGCTGTTACTAATTGTTAACAGGATTTGATTTCCAAATGCAGCAGTCAAGATGTCAGCTAAGTTAACTAAATTAAGTCAAAAAGGAGTATGCAAAAAGGGAAGCAATTGAGTTTGAAAATTCCCAGCTGATATATCTTCATTTGACATCAGCAGTCCATGAAAGATGAAACAAAGTTATTAGAAAGAGATACCTCATGTCATCACAATCTTCTTCCCTTTAAATGGCACATATATTTAGTGCTTCCACTGTGTAATTTTTAAAAATTGTTTTCATTCTTCTTGCTGATGTACTCAGCACATTTATCACAATGAGCACTCCATAGCTGTTCTCAAATGCCTAACAAATTTGACATTTTAAACAGCAATCTGAATTCTTATTAAAAACTGTAATTAAAAAAAAAAATCCACGTGATCAAGCAGGTAGAAAAATAATGAGTTTGTAAAAAAAGATAGGAAGAACTTAAATACAATTTTTGATAGACCAAACAATCTTCAGACTACAGTTAACTTCTGCAAGCTTCTTCCTGAAAGCCATGAGAATGCTAGTGCTGATCTAGAAAGAAATGCAAAGCATTGTTTCGATTGGATATGAAGCTCTTCACATGTACTGCCTGTCTTGGCAAACTATGTGGAGGTTTTGAGATGATTTTTGTGTGTGTGTGCTTTGTAACAGTTCAACTGTTCCCAGTAACATCTACTAATTGAAAATGCACTAGGTAGTCCTGTAGTTTTTAACCACAATACTGCACAGCCTATGTTTCAGTTCCTGATTTAGGCTTCCAAATGAGACAAGAACAGAAAATTATATACTGAAAATTTCAGAAACATGACTTTGTCTAGCATCATATAAATATCTGCATCAACTTATTTTCAAATACGCAAAATACTCACTCTCCTAATGTCATCTAGTGTATTAATTTCTGGTGAAAGTCCACCATGAACACAAAGAAACTGTTGATTTAAGAGAGCAGCAAGAGGGAGACAATCAAAAGCTTCCATACAAGCATCGTAGACTCTTTCTGAGTACTTTATTTTACCTGCAGGAATGAAAGTATAAAACATGAAGAAACCCATATGAGATAGAAGAAGTAACCTAGTCTATCATAATGATAAAAGCAAATATCAAAGTGAACACTTAAAAAAACCCTCAAAGCAACAAGTATTTTTGTGTTTAAAGAATTTCCAAACACCAAAACAGCAATCACATTTCTAATACATTCTCTTTCAGAACTGTAATTTTTTTTCATTTCTTCCTCGGTTATCTCAAGTGTGCAGAAACTATTTTTGCTTTTTTTAAAAAACCCTGAGATTATTTTGTGCTATACAGCATACATCAGTGTAAAATACTGCTGAGAAGTTTGTGATTTCTCATTTACAGTGAAAAGCTAAAAACTGCTTATAGGTCACATCAGTTCTACCTACACTAGAGTGTTTTACCAGGGCAAATGTTCCATTTATCACTGGACCAATACTAATGCCTCCAAATGGAGGAGCAGCTTACATCATCAGAGGAGTTACCTTACTAGTATGGTTGAAATCAGTTCCCCAAATGGAAAAAACGTTTGTCAGTAGGGTTTTCTTGCTAGCTTCACAACATTGCTCAGCAAGTTACTTTGCACTCCCGATTACAGCCAAGACAGCAAGTTGGAAGTAAGCTAATTTTACATTCTTAGACAGTACTTACATTCTTGCTTAAAGGTAAAATACTCTGTTAGATGTCTGCATTCATGGTTGCCTCTCAAAAGAAATAACGTGCTTGGGTAGAGAATTTTCAGGACCCATAAGTACAGCACACACTGTTGAAAAACAAAGATATCCAGTAAAATACACTAGTTTATAAAAACTTTAAAAATTATTACCGAGAAACACCGTGTAAGAATGTTAACAGCTTCAAGAACAGCTTAATGTGCCATTTTAACATACAGCACTGCTTCCACGAGTGCAGTTCTGGACACGAGTTAAGAAAATTAATAAGCAGTTTGTGTAAGAACGGCTGCACAGAATGCTGAAAAAAAATTACTTATTTCTACTGGACACTCAATAAAATAAACTCAGCAGAACTATGCTGCAGAACACTTTCATCTAGACAAATAATGTACATATTTGTGTCTAAGATCTGATTTTATAACATGATTCTAAACACTGGCATAAGAAGGAAAGCAGACATTTAATAACAGAAACTGAAGGAAAAAAAACCTCCATAGAACTATTTACATTCAAGTCAGCTATATAATTTGGAGACTGTTTTTAAACTGAGAATGGATAAAGTAAAACTTCCTCTCCCCCCAGAAATTCAAAGAATTATAGTAAGTTTCCATATATCGTTATTACTGCAACATCAGCAGTAAACAGGGTTGAGGACAAAGCTACAGACCATGCACAGTTTTTTCAGTTTAGAGTCCACCAGCAATCTTCAATGCCCAAAATGTCTTTCTTAAATTTCAGATCTTGTTCTTGTATTTTTAACAGAGCACAGAAATATCGAAATCCCAGAAGCTCTGGACTACACTGAAGTCACCTGCAAGTTGTTATTATTATTGTTCTTAATTAACATGAGCACCCTGAAGCTATCATTCTTCAGTTATTTTGCACAGAATAGCTAAGTACGTGGAAGAAAACAACACAGGAACACTTAAAAAACCCACAACAAACACAGAAATACATCAAAGATTTCTAATGTGAGGTTTAGCTAAGCCTATTACTGATTTTTTCTTATCTTCTTAGAAAAAATATGCTAATCTAATTTTTCTAATGATATCTCTTGCTTTCCAGTGTTTCTATAACCCTAAAATATCCTGATACATTTCAAAGTCCTCAGGCTCTTTAAAGCTTTCCCAGCAGTGTATCTTACAAAAAAACCCTGCTTATTATCAAATGATTAATTAATTTAGCAAATTCTACAACTGTGAACTGTTTCCGTTTGTATGAAAAATTTCTAAAAGCTGGCAAATGAAAACATTTAATAGAAAAGTGGCAAAATAGTCCCTTTCAGTGAACGGATACTACATTTGATTAAACTGTTGATATTTAAATGTTCTCAAGCATGTTACCTATTAAGTATAAAAAGTAATATATTTTTTTTAACCTCTCCTGTACTGGTATATTTTTTTTTTACTGTAAAATACAGATACACTCAGAGTTTTCTATATCCTGCTCCTTCCAGTAGATAAAAGAAGAACTGGCACACATTTGTGTGAAGGATTCCATCTTGATCGCAGCAGTTTGTTACATACAATCACAGTAGCATGCAGTTATCTTTCCTATTAGAAGTGATGACATTTTTTAATGGGAAATGGGTTACTACTAAAATATCAATGCGATTAAAGATGCTTCAGACCAGACCAACAAGTTTTATTAGTAAAAATCAAATTTCGCTGTTCATGTAGTTTTAGAAAATTTCACCTTCACTTTTCTAGGAAAAGCAAAGTATTTTACCAGCAGTATATTACATCCCTGACCACTACGAAAGATTTTAATGTAACCACATATGAAAATACCTGGAGGTCAGTTCAAACTTCCTAAATGTGAATTAAGGCAATAACTTAAGTAGGAAAATATTTTTAAGGTTAAAATGGAGAACAAATAGCTAATTTTAATGTACTATTTTTTCTTTTTCAACAGGACCACAAAGCACAGCTCTAACTTCATGCTTCTGCAGCAATTCACCTTCATTCAGATAATCTGCCACGTACCTGATGTTCCAAGAGTCACTCAGAGTAGAAGAGAGCAGATTATCTCAATGCAGAAAGACAAGCCTTTTAAGAACTGTGGAGTGGTTTTCAAGACTATGTTTTGCATATCTTTATATATTCCACAATATATTTAGCATACCAAATAATATATTAAAAATTAACTTCACAATCACATGAGGAAGAAAAGCTGAGACTGTTCTTATTAATATATTCAAGAACATTAATTGTTCAGAAGTTTTTTTAAGTGTAATGCTTGAAAAGCTTTCATACTGTGTTTTGATATATTAACATATAGTGTTGCTATGTAAATGCCCTTTTCAAGGGCAATTACATTATTTGTAATCATCAAGAACAGGCCAAGAAGACTGAATTAATAACTAGGGAATGCCTGTTGAAATTTTTCCTTATAAATGAGTTTGAGGCAATCACTCTCGCTGCAGCTCCTGTTTGTCTACCAGCCCTAACAACCTCCAAAGGCACTGTGCATGCCCTTCACAGTATATACCCACAAGTGTTATTAGAATTAGCATGATTTTAATACAGAAATTAAGTATTATACATCATGACTTGCAAGATACTATTTCAAATAGTATGCCACTCTATTATATTTGGTGTCTGTGAAGAGATCCCGAGCTGAGGTGCTTCCCAAGCTGGCTCCAGAAGAACAGTTAACTTAAAAATCATAGCTCTGAAACTAACTGATATAAATAAGTGATTATCTCTGGAATGTAGCATACTCAACAAACACGCTGAAAATGAAAAAAAATATTTAAATTGAAAATACCTAAAAAAAATTAATGGCAGAAACACAGGTCATCCTTATGGAATATCTGTAATCACCCTCAGAATTTTAGTGAAGAAAAATATTAATAATTATTAAAAAATATTTGATTACATAAGTAAAATCAATCTACTTTATACAGATAAACAGCCACAATAAAATAAAAGACCTTGCAGTTATGACTCATCTGTTCCCAAACACACCCTCCCTTCATACTACCAGAGAAATATGATCATATATAATAATGCTACAGAATTCAAGTTTTCAAAAATTAACTAAAGAAAGAGGAAGAAAAATGAGTAAGTCTGGTGATTTCAACAGGACAGTCCAAACAGCAGGTCAACATCCCCCTGTAAACAGGCCTTTGTCACAGGAGAAAGCACAGCAAGGAAGAACACATTCACATGTTAAAGCAGACCTAGAATTTCATTTGAAAACCTTTGTTAAAGTGTGCTTATAGAGATAAAACAGATTAATATATTCAGTTACCTCTATACTAAAATAACCTCTGTCTACATAGTCACCGAGGAAGAGGTATCTTGTGTTAGCAGGTGATCCTCCCACTTCAAAGAGCTTCATTAGATCAAAGAACTGGCCATGAATATCACCACACACTGCAAGCAAAAATTTTGTTCAAATTAATTTAAAAAAAATCTAAGAGGAAAGTTACTTAGTTAAGTAAACAGCCATAAAGTACTTCTAATTAAGAGGAAAGGCAGATATAAAGCAGGAATAACAAATTCTTCAAGTTTCCCTCTCCCTCTCTGCTTTTCATTAGTTGCTGTCCTCACTACCTGTGACAACACTGGTAATAGCCCTGTTGAAAAATATTCCACAACCTGATAGAGTCCAAATGCAGTTAATGTACTGAGCATCGAGGTCTTGAAGGTTGTCAGCAGCTCTTTATTGAACTCCCCAACCCTTTAGGTATCTTTGTAAATTCTCCTTGGCATGAATCATATTTGAAAACGCCTGCTGCTTTGCAACAATTTACTCTGTCCATGCAGATTGGAAAAAGCAGGGAGTATGCCTTTTGTTTCTGAGTCAGACTAACATACCTTTCAATATCATCATATCTTCTCTTTGCTCAGTTACTTTTCTCCTTCAAATAACCATGTTCACTATTACAACAGTGGGTTTTTCTTGTGGTTTTAGAATATGAGACAGGACAAGACCAGTGGTCAGCAACCTAAGGCAGAAGTGCCAAAGATAGCAGATGGGAAGACTTTGAAGAGCATACAGCAAAGCTAGGTCATCTCACAATTAAAAAAAAACCAAACCAAAACAAAAATAGTATGGAAGAGACAACAGCTCCTAACTCCTTATTCCCATGGGAGTTCCAAGCTCTATGGGCATCAGGAGCTGCCTTCTTGCTTCTGCATGAGGCACTGCTGGTAACAGTTAACAGGTATTTGAGAGACTATGCCTTCCACTGATGCAAAATGTCACTGATCAACTGACAAATAGCATATTCTAACTTATCAGAGTTTATCAGTAATTTTTTTTTTTTTTGGTGAAAGAGTTCTTCTAATTTTGGAAATAAGTACTGGAGATGGCACACCACACTTCAAAGGTTGTTATTTCCTTGAAGCATTTGTTATCATGACAAATTTAATTAGACTGAATAGAATATGTCCTCTTTTATGTAATTTTTCTTAAGATTTTTACTCAAACACTTTAAGAACTTTCCTTTTTTCAGATGCCTACATACCAGTAGCTCTGGGTAACTACCTGAATCAATGAAAATACTAAAATTCTAAACATATGGACAACACAGTAGTTTTGAGCTCTATCTGGATGTTCAAAAGACTCTTGAGTTCACACAGTCACTTAGTGGTTTCCACCATTTCAATCATTCAATTTTTTAAAAGGTGTCAATGGTAATTGTGTACTGTTTAAATGTTTTCATTTACCCGATATTAACAAATTAAAACAAACCAATGCCCTAAAAGAAGCTTTTCAGAGACTAATTTTATATAGGCTCATTTAGAAGGAAACACATCAAAATGTAAGAAAATCTAATTTGAACACAAATATCAATCTGCTTTCATTATCATAAATAACAGATATGCAAAGTAAACTATTTTCTATGACTCTGGATTGTTTATAAATAAAAATACTAAAGGACACCAATTCCACCTTTTACCAGGTGGAAACAGAAACAGAACTACTGAAACCATAAAAATACTCCAAAAAAAGCTTAGGAGTCAGTTTTGTATCACAGTGTATCTGCTTCTAGTGGGTTAAAAGATGCTAAAACAATCTTTCAATCCTTTCCAGTACTACTGCCCTCACAAGAACATGGCTTTACATGCAGTTGTCATAGTCTCACCTATCGAGGAACTAAGCAGGTTTGACTCAGAATTCCAGTTCATAGTATTTGCTTCAAACCACAGCAATAAGCTTCTCTTCACGTATTTAGATATAAGAACAATTTTGAGTTCATTTTTCTGTTCCAGGTAGATATTTCTATTCCCATTTACAACATTGCAGGGGTTAGAAATGAGTAATTTATCAGCATTTGGCTACTTTCTATTTTGTCATTTTAATACCAACCACACTATCTTTTTTCCAGTAGGTTTAATGCCTTCATATTGCAAAATAACATGGAGCCTATTTTTTCAGACCATTTGAGTACTGGTAAGCAAATACAGTCGCAAGGGGTAATTCATTAAGACTATACAGAAATTTTATTTTAGCAATTATTAA
Organism: Megaceryle torquata; assembly: GCA_024611175.1. Classification (NCBI taxonomy): domain Eukaryota; kingdom Metazoa; phylum Chordata; class Aves; order Coraciiformes; family Cerylidae; genus Megaceryle; species Megaceryle torquata. Next base: position 60,830 of record JANIJG010024727.1, read on the forward strand.
GACAATCTCTACTACTGAAAGAATCTGGCTTTTTCAAATTTAATGAGTGAAATTATCTAGAAATATTACCTGTAATTGGAGCTTCAACTTCTATCATAGTTTTTTCCCTCCGTAATATTGCAGCACCCTCATTGATGATTCTAAGTGCAATTTCTTCATCTACTCGACCTTCTTTTATCAAATGGTTCTTCAAAATGTCTACCCTTGGTCTTCCATCTGTGTCAAACACTTCTTCCGACGTCAAGCGATGCGTTGGTGGAAAAGGGACAGCTAAAATTTAACAGAAACAGTAGTCACAACAACTCACCTTTAAAAATATACTCCGTCTACGATTGGCTCTATCATAGAATAGCTGCTCTCCAAAGCAGCAAGCTTGTCTCTCAATTAACCAACTTGATGACATCATTAAAAGCCGGATGTACGTATTTAAAAAAATTACCATCTACAATGTGCAAGTAGAAACTGTATAAAACAGAGGTAGAAGGCACAATGATATGCACAACATTTACAAGAGTCAAGACTGCCTTTGCCAAGGAACATCAACTCGCTCCGATATACTGCCATTCTCTGAAAGGCTCAACAAGCATTGGGGATACAGGAGATCCATCTAATACCCACTCAGACTTGCAAAAGGCATTTTAAAATAAGCCCATCATCAAAGCCTTAAAAAAAAAAAAAAAAAAGCTCAAACAAACAAAAAAAAGCATCAGAACAAATCTGAAGCCAGCAAGAAAAGACTGCAATACTGTTTAAGGAGGCAAGAGCCAGCACCTGGAAAGGAAGAAGTTAGAGAAGCCCCACTACAATCTGTGCCATTTAATAAATTCATAAATCACACTGGTAAGAAGGCAGCTCATGGAGTGACGCAGCCTTCAGGTGATGGTAAGTATTGCAGACAATGAAGAACAGGGTAGGCTATGAAGAGCTAGAGAAGTTGTTCGTGCTACTGAGTGGCTATGCAAAATATGACATATTAAATATTAATAAATGCAAATTAAGGAAGGAAATAAATCCCAACCTTACATATAAAAATCACATATTATAAAATTACTATTACCATTAGGAAAGGTCTTTCCTATAGTTCTAGGAAAATACTTGATGCTGACAAGTCAAAGAAACTCAGAAAACTGAATGGTAAGAATTATTAGCAAACAGAAAACAAAAGGAAATGTAATTATGCCACTATCAAATCTCCTATGTGACTAGTTTGCGGGAGGGGAGAGGGAGAGAAAAAGTAAAAAAAAAAATATTTAAGGAACAAAAATGGGAATCAAAGAGCTGGAATGATTTCTGCTATAGAAGTAACTAACTAGGATTCTTCAGCTGATACCCATGAAAACTAAAGAGGACTCTAACAGAGGTCTGTGACAGCATTAGTGGAGAAGGCGAAGGGAAAGCATCACTTGCACGCTCTTGGCACCCGAATGGAAGAAAGGCACTGGATGGACTCTCATTTGAAGTCCTGTCAAACCTCTGACTAAGCAGTAGAACAAGTTCATATGATCAGAAAAAAAAAAAGAAAAATCTTGTGATCATACAACATTGCCATTGTAGGCTGAAATTCTTTCTTTGAGCTTGTTTTCCTTATTTTCCTGTTGCATTGTCTCTAAAAAGACTAAGCTAAAGAGTAAAGCCTGTCCATATACCAGACACAACTTTAGAAATTACTGGAACTATTAGAAGTCCTCAGATCCTGGCTCACAGCTCAAAAGCAGCCATATGTGATCCATATCTCAAAGAAGTGGAGCAGATGAGAGGTCCGAGGACCAAACCAGGCTCAGCAACTGCCCAGACAGCACACTTGATGGTGGGCAGTTTACATGAATTCAAACAATGGCAGTTCAGTTATCGCACAAATGAAATATGGATGTGACGTGGGAGAAAGGATACATCAAAATTGCCACTAAGCAGTGCATCAGAATATCACTGCACTCAGGGGGGATTACAAGAAATAAAGCTACTCTGAACAAAACAAAACAAACGACAAAAAAAGATGCACACCACTACTGAAAGAATAAAATAGAAGAGAAAAAAAAGCAAGGAAACCCATTCATTTTCTCTCTATTTAAATACTACTTCAAATATTTTTAATAAGAAAAATTGGAGAAACACCTATTCAAAAATAAGAACAACTAGTAGTATGAATACATTTATAGATTGGAGAGTAAAAATAAAGTATGAATGAAGTTAAACTTTACATTTCAAAATGCAATGCCTAAATACTAAAATGTTCAGACTTAATTTAAATTGACTTCTAGATGGCTAGTAATGCATTGCTACCCTTCTGTTTTATGCAATAATAAAAATTATCAATAAAACGTGCATAAATCACATGCACATATTCAATGAAATGAAATTATACTAGAAAGCAAACTGAGTAATCGTCTATTCTTCCTCTAATGAAAGTTTCTAAGTGGGCAGAAGCTGAAATATATGCCTTTATATTACACTGCGTAAAACAAATTTGTCACTTTATTTTTGAACACAAGGTATTTTATTAACATAAAAGAAACTGCATACCTTTCCCTCCAGTCTCCTCTAGCCACGATTCAAGTTTCTTTTGGAACTGTTAAAATTCCACGTAGTCCAAATGTCAATAAATGTAACTTATTTAAGGAATCAAAAGACAACCACTTCTGTTCCGTGTACAACAATTATTTAAAAACATAAATTGGTTTTAGGCCATTTCCTCCCTCACTTTTTAAAAACACATTTGTGAGCCCACAGTTGCTGTCAGCAATGCAGAGTTGAACTCATCCTTTTATGAGAGACCAGACAACTGATAAAGTAGATTACTCCTGCTTTAATTTCTGCAAAAGCATTAGAGATCATACCTTCCCAGAAGCAAAGTCAATCACTTCCAAGACACAGTTTTATAGGAATTATGCTTAATTAGTTCTCATATTGTTCCCAGATAATAATCTATTTAAGTGAAAGATGACCATTTGTTGGGTTTTTTTGGATAGGTACAGAGTGAAAATTGTCTCTTGACCAGCTGCTCTTCTTTGTCTTATGAGAATCATTACTGACTTCTTATGACTACCAATGGCTGCAGAATTCAGAGACATGGCATTGACTTCTTCCTTAAGACAGTGCAGAAATATTTCAGGGGTTCTAAGCACATGGCAGATCTGCTCTTAATAAAGTTCTTATGTCCACACACAATATATTTCAGATTGGATTTGTACAGAAAGTAATTCCATTTTAGCAAACTACAGCTTTGAACTTGTCTATCAAGTTATATTTTCTGGAAGGCTATAAAACAGCTGTTTCTGTCCAGTATCTGGAAAGAACTGTCTAAAAGTGTTTGAAGCAATCTACTTCTGAAGATTCAAATTAAAACTCCATATAAAAAAGGTTTATTCATACTGTCCAAAAATCCCTTTAATATGAGAAATAGTTAAGCATCCGTAAACTTATATTTGCCTCATGAAAAAATGAAGTGTTAAAACTAGTTCCTCAGAGTTTAACGAAACCCTTTTCACACAATTCATGTATTTTCCTATTGCTCAAGAAGGGTTGTTGTTTGGGGTTTTTTTAGAGTAATATTCAGAGATGACAGAACAAAACATGGCTAAGATTTTATCTGCATCACCCAGTTGAATAAAACAGTAACACTATAAAAACTGTTTCTTTCCATTTTATACTTCAATTTTTGTCTCAACAATAGTCAACACTGTATTAGAGATCATGCCTTTGAAAAATATTACAAATAACATCTTTTAATAGGTTAAGGATGATAATTTTTAAAGCATGTAGACAATTTCTGCAAGCTAGTGGGTTTAATTAAACCTTTGATGAAGTAGTAATAGAATGTTACAGCCTAAGGAAAAAGAAATGCGGCATGATGTGTTCCAAGACAGAAATATAATCCATGTTTCAAAGTCTTTGTGCATAACCTGCACTCTCGGGACTGTTACGGAATGGTAATTAAGAGGAATTACCCGAAGGAAATAACATGGTGTTGGTCATTAAAGGATTCCCTTTTTCCAGTCCCAGCAAAGCTAAGCTATAGAAAAGCATTTAAAGATGACTCTCTAAAAGCAATACACACTGCAGCACAAAATAACAGACTATATCTGATTATGAAAAGTATAGATGTTAGTAGCAAAGATAACACACCAGCATTTGCAGCATACAAGATCTTCTAAACCGAACTGTTGTTTACTAGACAATTCCAGTTTTGAAATATATATGGATGGTACAATTTTACCTATGTTGATTAAAGATTTTAAGCAGTAATGCTGGGGGAAAAATAGGGAATAGCTTCTGGGATTTGGGGGATTTGTTAACAAAAAAGGTTTTCACGTTTTTAATTACTATTTGTATATGTATTTACAAAGAGGAAAAAATCTCACCTTTCCTTTATACTGCAGTACTAATTAAAACAGAGATATTAAAAGCAAAACCTCTAAACCTAGTTCTACACTGCCTTTCTACAAACCTCCAAGTACCTTTATACCTTACAATAAAGCATGCTATAAGAGATCCAAAAGTTAGCACCAATCTGAATGGATGAACTCACAGTACATTGTTAAGAGGTTCAAAAGTAGAAAAACTGTATTAGCATGGCACTTTATGCAATATAATAATCCCTGCTGGGAGGTGCAGTATGGCAACTAACACAAACATGCTACTTCCAGACCCAAAGCAGATCTCACATTGCCTAGTAACTGAGTACAACAGTAGCTCCTAATAAAATCTTACATGTAGAAACTGTAAATTTCAACCACACTGATGTATATGCCCATTTTAATAACCCCAGTTAACTCTGGCTTTTATCAGACACACCCCCTTGGAACAGGCTCATGAAACAAGATGAAATTAAAGCCTCTAGACTAATAGTAGGAAAAAAATATCATGGATCAACCATATAAGGTACTGTACTTCCACAAGCAAAGTATTTCCTGCTCTTAAGGCCTTTAAACTTATATAATCCTTTTTCTCTGACAGTGAAAGAAAATTAGCCTTTTTTCCTCCATAATCAGGTGCCCATGACATGTTCCATAAACTCAGCTTTGGCCGTAAAAGCAGGCTCAGCATCCCAGATTTCACTTTGTGTTTTAAGTATGGTTTTGACTTCACAGATGAAGTCTCAACTCACATTACTAAGGTTACTAAACACAGATACTGTGTTTGTAAGGTATTTGTTGCTTTGGTGACAGGTATTCATGAAACAGCATATAATGTTTGTCTACACTGATATATCAATACAATCTGAGCATTCCATAAAAAGATAGGCCAGTATCTTTTTTGTAGACAGGTTTAATTCCACAATAGCACAGCTGTCTGCATTTTTTCTATAGTTCGGTCAGGTTTTGTGGGCTTCTGGTTTTAGAAATGCTTTGCTGTCACTCAGAATCATAAAGCCTAACACATCTTTCCATCTGTCCCTGGAGTTTCCACACCTCTGACAACATCTATACAGAAGAAAGAGATGTAGCACACATGACTGCTATGAGAACAGAATATATCCAATTATCCCTTGCATTTGTCAGAACAGATCCGAAAAGAAATAGCATAAAGACATCACAGATGGTCCACAGACCAGCAACCTTGAAAGTATTTGTTAAGCACAAATACACAACGGCATCTACTTGAATCAGGAGGCTTGAATCAACAGTTGTCAAAAGATAGGAGCTACCCTATTTGTCTCAAATAAGAAAGCACAGATTCAGCAGTCAGGTTTTTTTTGCAAATTATGGTATTTGTCCTAACTGCCACAAAAACTGTAATTTCACTCAAGTTTCTTTTAATGCATGCCACCGGATATACTAACAAGCATTCCAGAAGCAAGGAAAAATGACCCCATAAACACTTCAGGCACTACAAAAGCACTGCAAGCACTATTTATTTTAATCTTGCTTAACCATGTCCTTGCTGTCTTTAAAGTTTCACAGAATTTTAAATCTCAGATGAAACTACTGATATACCTAGTATGCCTTGGTGCATTCATCTTTTTTTAATTTTTTTTTGGTCTGTGTAAGTTTTCAATTAACTCATTTGATACTTTTAGAAGTTTCTCTCAGGAAAAATGTAATTATTTGTTTGAGAAATACTTAAAGATGCTCCTCCCATTAATACAGCCACAGCGTGTCATGCCAGCAGATGATTTAGTGCTTAAATGTGCTTCTGGCAATGGATTCTTAGATCCTTCCCTCCTCATGCTGTACTCAGTCCAAACAGGATGGTTTAAGCATTGCCTCTAGAGTTTCATCCAGAGTGTTATGTTTATGATCCCTGGTAGAACTGTTTTTCACTACTTTGTCCAGATCCTGAATAAATGCTTTTATAGTTTTTTCCTCCACTGCACCTTATTGCTATCAATTCCACAAATTTTATCAAACATTATATGAACAGGTATTTCACCTTTCCTTTATACTCACATCTAGAAAATCTTGTTAGTACTGCATTTCTCCTTTTCACTGGGAGACAAGAAATACAGTTGTTTCCTATTCAACTTTCCCACTGAATATCATTCATGGTGTAAGCAGTATCTGAATCTATCACCTACTCAGCTTCCCCTTTTCCAAGTGACAGGTTTCTCATCTCTTTTGCTCCACCTTGCATGAAAGCCATTCTGTGCCTCTGAACAGATCTTTAGATAAAGAAGAAAATCAGGAAGAAAGACCAAAATTACAAGCTGCTGTTCAAGATGCACATATAACACACGATGCATCTAATGGCATGACAAAGCATTGTCTTTTTTCTAAACTGATCTTCTAATAATTCTTAAAATTCCTTTCAGCCTGTTTGACTGCCACTGCACTAACATTTTCAGAATATTATCCATACAGACCCTAAAGCTTCTTTCCCGAGTTAAACACCCTCTGCATTTTAAGCAAGAGTTGCTCTCCCTCTTGGAGTCTATTCTGTCTTCATCAGAACAGTGGCTCCTACAACATCTTTGCCCCAGCCGTCAGACTAAGAAGAGCTCTCTGAAACATCTCTGGAGGTTTACCATCCTGAATAAGTGTTATTATTTGTCATACGCTCTATTATCTAAATAATTTAACAATACTTTTAAAGAGCACAGATCACAGGTGTTAACCTCCCTCAACCATGGAAGTTTATTACCTATTAATAACCTTTACTTTCCTAACTAATCCTGATCCAAAAGAGGGTATTTCCTCTTTTACTTACTTTAAAGGCTCCAATGAAGGAATCTGATGATGAACAGTTTTGTCTGGATCAACCAGTTCACTGGCTCCTCCAAATTATGCTAACAATTTCTCTTGATTTCCATCTCAGAAAACTGTACCAACGCCTCTTTAATACTGTGTTTCCCCAGGGATACAGTTAGTCCACTCTTTCTTACAAGTGCTATGAGTCTGCTTAAGTCAAACTTACTGACCTACAGTTCTCCAGCTCAATCTAGAGGGTTGTGGTTTTTTTTTAAATGCTGCTGAGCTTCATTTCTCAGAATCAAAAGATGAGTTATGCCATAGGCTATGGAAAATAAATCTGTAATTTTGCACCCAAAACCCCTGAAGAATTTCTTTAGAGCCACTAAACAAAAGTCTTCTGGTCCTGGGATTCTTTTTTTTTTTTGAACATTTGTTTTGTTGATATGTTCTGAAGTCATATTCCAATGAGAGCATTATTTGGTCTCACTCAGCAGTAAGAATTGACTCGTGTGGAAAGAGTCCTTAGTTCCTTATGCAATAAACACACATTTATGTAGTTGTCAGATTGTTCTGCTCTGGCCTTACCGTCCCAAACCTCAACTGCCAATTTGCCTCACTGAAATTAAGGCAGGCTTCCATTTTTCGGGGGGGTTTGGGGGGATTTTGTTGCTATTTCATTCATTTTAACTATCCTCTCAAAAAAAAAAAAACCCCACAAAAGTATAAAGCCAGTCAAACACTAATTTATCAGAAGTCAGTTCAATTTCATTGTCTCTTCCAAAACAAAACAGTGATTTTTAAACATTTTTTTTCTAAATATGACCTTTTAATGCTCTCTTTGCTGCTTTTCTGTACCATTTTAGAAAAAAAATATGACCAGCAGCATATAGGCTTTTTAAGTGCCTTATGATATTTTTAAAAGGTCTTTTACACCACCTATAAGCATTTATCCTTTTATCTGTTGGGGGTTTTCCTACCAATTAAATACCACAAATTATTTCTTTTTCTTCTATGGGGAAATCATTGTTCAAAAGTACCTATTCATTGTCTTAATTTAGGACCCTGCTCAAAGTTATGACTTACTTCTCTTTGGGACTCTCTGAAGGGTTGTTTCAGTGAGCTGTTACTTAATACACAAAATGATTACTTGCCAGTCAGACTGTATTATGACTTTTATCCAAAACAAAGGAATACTGAAGCCTCCCATTTCTAGAAGAACAGACATCATCTCTAAATTTAGCAAAAAATATCTATTAGCTCAGCACGACAAGGTCCTTTGGATTGCTTCCCAAAGCCTAGTAACACCCATAGTGGGCAAAGAGCAAAGTCAGGGAGGATAGAGTACTTCCAAGTACAACTCTGCAGCGTAGCTACTCACAGGCAGGTTACAGAAGCCCAGGTACCTCACCCTCAAAGGAAAGACAATGAAGGCTCATCCCTGCCATGTCCAGGACCACTCTATTAGACTGACTGAGCTTACAAGCACTTCTTCCTCCCTATCCATGAAAAATGCTTTACTGCAAGGTAGTGAAACAGTTGTTTCAGTAGAAAATTACATTGACATATTTAAAGTATGAAAATCACATGCACTAAAAGGTCAAGTGTGCTCACTGAAGTCAGTCAATTATCATCCAAAAAGAAATGCAAAGCCAGACCGAAAGTGATTTTAACAGAAGACAACTGAGGGAAATGTTATCTTCCACAGACAGTAAAACACTAAGTGTCATTCTTCAAAGATGAATAAGGTATCTCAGAAAACAGTGAACCGAGACGACAGATATGTTTTCTCATCTCTTTTCTCATGCCAAAAACTGACTTCAGACATCTCAATTCCATAGCTAGCCATTCATTTATAGGAAAATCCACAAGTATAAATTATATTGACAATTTAACTAAGCCCTAAAAAAAAAAAAGAAAAAAAAAGAAAAAAAAGAAAATTTGAGCTTTTTATACACTTTAAAAGCAAACAGTAACCTTTGACTTGGAAAAGTATGCCAGAACAACATAGCTAGAGGGTATAGAGTGCATATGTAAAGCCATTATTATGTTTATTATATGTATACTTCTAACATGAACATTATACCTGATAAACTTTCAGACTTTGTCTAGACACATGCTAAATAATATATAAATGCTAAATAATATATAAATAAAAATATAAATGAAGACATTTTCAAATTATTATCCTACCTTATTAGAAAAGATTAGTTACTGATGATAAAATAATTTAATCATTTTTTCTTAGGTGAGCACGTCTTGCCCATTTCTACCAACACGTATTATTAGTGGTAAAGGATTTAATTTTTTCATGGTCTCTGAAATTTAATGGGTTTTGTTATTTGTAATCCTCCTCTAGTAATACAGAGGAAGAGACTAAAGCTAAAGTAAAAGCAAGAGATGAAACAGTGCAAATACCAGCAAGCATTCAGTCCTGAATTCACATTTCTGTCAAAAAACCCTAGTACATGGAAAGCATGAAAGCTGAAATATGGACCAATACACAGATACACCAGATAATATCACTACATTTTTCTCTGTGGCAGTTCTCAAGGACCTGAGACATTATAAATTAAATGTCTCAGCGAAGAGAGACTGAAAGCCTGGGTGCCCCAAGGATGGTTTTTCTTGGTAACAGAGCTGGCACACAAAAGAGTAAGATTTCCAGAGCACTTTTACACTTTTTTTTATCACATCACAGTGGATCACGTTAAACAAACATGAAAAGTTACTGCCTTAAAAAGAACCCCCCCAAACTTACTCTAGTAAATAAATTCACTAATAATTATCAATAAATGAGTGGAAAAAAGCAGCAGTATCTCATGTGATTCATAAACACTACCAAAGTTAAAAGTATAATACATTACTCAACCATCGGAACTGCTGTCTGAACAGTTTCACCGGCACACCCGGTCCACACGTTTCCAGTATAAAAAAAAACCCAACACTTTTGGTTGCCCTGGTATACAGTGTTGCCTTGACAAAAGCAAAAGGCCTACCTTATGGAGTGTTACCATATCTGTCATCTATTCATCACAGAATAGGTAAGAGGTGGTGAATATTTCTTGGTAAGCAAAAGGCAACGCATCTGTTTGTGAACAGTTGCTGTCACATTTTAACACTGTTTCAACAACTGTATTTATGTTGCACAGATACTCCCACTTGGCACTGACATAACCTGCAATCTTGTACACCTCTGGGGTCGCTGTTCAAAAAAAAATTTACTTCCAACTGCACTGCACCTAGTGGGGGAGGGGGGAACAAAAACACCCCGTCCTTCATATCAAGAACACAGACAGACTGGCACAGCTGTCCGGGCTTTCTCCAGAAGCCAATGATTCAGCATGATATGTATGGACAGCACAGGTCAACAGAAAGTATGGAAAAATGCTATTCTATGAACTTTTAACTAGCTTTAATTATGTCAGAGGAAGCTATCAAAGCCTGATTCCCTCTACAATGGTTTGTACCCTACGCACCCAGGTACAAAGAAATACTGCAACCCCACACTGTAATCCTGTTCCAATGAAGCGAGGCTGAACTATAATTTTAAACAACCCGATGCACAGGTCACATTTAACAAGCTGCATTATTAGGTGATTGGAAATCAGCAGGTTTTCCAGGGCATTCTAAAGTATCTAATCACTTACCATCAGTTCTTTTGCACTGCTTGAAGAACTTAATTTCTTTCAACAAACTGCAGTAAAAGTATAAAAACCCAGCAAGTCTAAATGCTATAGTTAAAGTAGTGCTAATAGGCACAGGTTTCCAACAGACTAGTTTTAACACCTTCCCTCCTGCAATTTTTTCACCCAAATCAACAGGTTAAGCAGGTGCTTACAGTGAGCAAAGCCTTCCAGCTTACTGGAAAACATGCCAATTTCCAAAACATACTATGGGATTTCAAGGCTTTAAGACCCCTGAAGACAGAGACATCCTTTTCATTTCTCAAGACCTCCTGTTACATAAAAAGTTAAATGAACAGATCTCCACCCCTTTGAACTCAGACAGACTCTGTGTTCTTAGAAACATCAATCTTAAAAGCAGACTGCTTTGTGTCCAGCCATGAATTCCAATAGTCCATGTCCGCTGTCACAAATTTCGACACTGCCATTGTCAAATACAGTTCAATATCAAAACCTCTGAGATCAAAATAAATTTATATGCAATTCAAGTAAACAAAACCTAGAAATTCTTTGAAGTGTTAACCTATGTTATCCTCTTAACTGTCAATTTACTTCTAATAAATATATTTTAGGACAGCTTAGTTGTGAAAGATTATTCTCCCCACACATGATAAAATGACCCACTTGATGTTCCCTGGAGCAAAGATCTTAATATGTTACAGCATTCTGGTGGCTAGACCATCTTACTTTTACAGAAACACATCTACTTTAAAACGTTTTACTTTTTCTTCTGAAAAGTGTAACGTTCGATTTTTAAAGGCTTCCCATGAGATTGTGCCACTAAGAAAGGCCACGAAGAAATAGTTCAAGGTTAATTTTTTTTCCATCAGAACTGGGAATCTGAGACCAGCAGCCAATAGAAAGGGCCGCAGCACCTTCCCACTCCTTCTTCCTCGGTACTGTCAGCTTCTGCAATTACAAGGATCTCCTCTGCGCACACAGGAAAACCCCCGCAGAAAAGGAGGCGTGAAAGGAGCAGACCCCGGGCGGGGAAGCCGGTGGCCCCCGGCCAGCAGAGCACGGGCACACTCACACCAGCAACGCCCGAGCAGCGCATCTGGGCGGGATGCGCCAGGCCCGCAGGCCTCGGGCGCTGCTCCCACCCGCGGCACGCAGACCCCTCAGCCCCAGGGATAGTTCCAAAAGACGGCCCGCCCCGGGACTCGCTGCAGGCAGAGCCGGCTGCCGAGCAGCCTCCTCGCCCAGCTCGGCCTCCTCGCCACCAAGGCAAGGCGAGCGGAGCCCAGGTGTTCACCCCACGCCCCCGCACGGCGCCGGGCGGCCTCCTGCGGACACGCCGCTCTCGTCCCCACCGGGCAGCCCGCGCGGCGATAACGCGCACACGCCAGGGCCCCTTCCCCACGCCGGGCGGCCCCTCCGAAACCGGGGCGCTCTCGGACGGCCTCCGCCCCGGGCAGCCATGTTCCCCCCACCCCCCCGTCGGCCCCGGGCCCGGGCGGCGCCGGGCCGCGGGTCAGAGGGACGCTCACCCTTGACGGCACGCTCGCTGGTGGCGTGGGGCGGCAGCAGCAGCACCTTGCTCCCCTCCTTGGTGGACATCGCTGGGCTCTGCCGAGCTCCGGCGGCGGCTGCTGGGCGCGGCGGCGCCTTCGTCCGCCTCCTCCGCCGGCTCGTTGGCGGGGAGAGGGGCGCGGGGCGGCCGGCGGCGAGGCGGGGCGGGGACAGCTAGAGGCCCCGGGCGGCGGCGGCGGCCCAGCGGAACATGGCGGCAGGCGCGGCTCCCAGCTCCTCGCGCAGCGAAGGGACAGTCCGCCTGGGGCCCGGCATGCACCGCGCCGCCACCCTACGAGGGGACTACGGGAGCGTGGCGAAACTCCTGGCTCCGCCGCGGCGGCAGCGCGGCCGTCAGGGAGCGTGGCGAAACTCCGCTCTCCCCGGGGCGGCGCCTCCGCCGCGGGGCGCGGGGAGGGGCGGGGGCTGCGGCCCGGCGCCTCCGGGCTTTTCTATCCCGGCCGGCGGAGGCAGAGGAGGAGGCGGGAGCGCCCCGCCGCGGCGCGGACCCACCGCCGGCGGCACGGGCGTGCGTCAGGCCGAGACTAGGGGGCGGTGGCGGGAGGGGGAGGGGGGAGAAGCGAAGAGGGGCGGTACGGCCGCCCGGCCCGGCCCCCGGCGGCCCCTCCGTGAGTCAGGGCCAGCGGCCACCATGGAGAGCTCCGCGGCGCCGCCGGCGCAGGACAAGGCCAGGCCCCGCCGGCGGCGGCACAGCTCGGGGAGCCATTTTGTCAGGCGGCCGAGAGGGGGGCGAGCCGAGCGGGGGGCCTCAGTCCTCAGCAGGGTTCCTCGCGCCTGCAAACTGCTTTGAAAGAGGGGAGGGTGAGGCCTGAGGTGCGGGACCAGCCTAAGACAGGAGAGGGAGGAGGAAGAAGAATGTGTCCTCCCCCAAGAAAAGCTCAGTCACAGCTTAGTACAAGCTTCCATCAACCAATAACTCTGCCAAAGGCTTTACTCCACCCTTGGAGGTGGACAACAGTGCATAAAGGAGACAGAGGAGCGTTTTCTACCCTCGGTACAAGCACCACAAGCTGCTCCTTCCCCCTCCTCAACACCCTTCAAAGTTGCATGTGGAGGTAACTGCTGCACCCCCTGGCCTTACCTTTGCAAAGGCAGCAGGCCACGGCCCTTCGGTTATGTACCAACCCTACAAACATTGTGTAGAGCAAGAGGTCTAACCAGATGCAGGACAGAAGATGGGGTAATAAGCATGAAAAGAGGTTTGGCTAAAGCAAAAATACATTAAAGTTGATGGGTTACACAAGAGCTTAGGTTGCCCTTACTTTATTACCCAGCCAAGCAAGAAACTGTAAAGTATCACTGTAAAGACATTCAAGGAAGCAACTGAAAATCAAGAGAATCAGAATTATAAACCCTTGTATTTACTAATGTAAGACTCCAAAGCTTTGGAAAACCAGAATTTATTAATTTCATGCCATGAGTAAAATGTTGCATGCACACAAAAAGAATTCTGGGATCTGTTAGAGTATTATGGGAGAAATCCTGGACAACTATTTTAGATGTAATTGCCAAGTGTTCCAATAGCAGGAATTACTACTTTATACCACGTTTTGCAAATATCTGTCCATGTAGAACAAATTTCAAGGGCCTGTTTTCAAAACAGAACACAAGCTCCTCTGCTTCAATAACATGCAACTGTATGCATTCAGAATATGCAGCAAGAGAATGACAGAAGTGTCAGTCAGTGAATGTTGCTCCTATTGACTTAGCATTAGTTTAAAGTAGATCTGCTGGCGCAAGAAACAGGGTCAGTGAGTTCAGTTTCTTATACAGACTCGAGAAGCTTGGCAATATATGCAGTTTGAACGTCTGACGGCATGAAACAGCACAGAGGTTCTTGTATTACACAGAAAATCATTTGTCTGTACATTTCCCAACACACTGGGAGCCTGAGACCTTGCCGAGTGTTGTCAGGAATCACCTCTTCACCTCACCTGAAATGCAGTTGCAAGAGAGATGTCTCTTACCTCTTTCAATTGCTCACTTCTCTCACGAGCCTGCAGCCAACACACACCTTGTCTCCTGAGGTATGAAGTCAAAGTGGCTGATAGAGCCAGAACTCTGGTTGAGGAAAAAGCACAGTGTAATTTTATTTTGTTAAGATGCTGTGCCAGGAGGAGACACTGTCAGCTTCTAAGCAGCATACCTATCTCCCTGTGGGCCAAAACACTTCCTGTCACAGCCAGGCATCACCTGAGGATTTCACAGAGATGAAATCTTGCTGGGTTCTGCCACCATTCCCACCCAATACATTAGGTTGATGTGATAGTGTCAGGCGTCTCTACAAACATTTCCTTAAAACATTTTTAAAAACCCAAACCACCTAGTTTGGATCACAACATCTAGAAAGGTAAGTTAGCCAGCAGAGCTACCTTGGGGCTTTATTGTCCTTTTTCTAATATATTCCATCTTGCCTCATTAAAATACTGAGCTTGTGCCTTTATCACTTGGACAATACTAAAACCTACATTAAGGAGGCAGAGAACTACAGAACTCCACTTAAGGATGTCAGTGAAGTTTTTCATATCATATTGTCTCTAAATCTGCTAGAGACTCTGGAAGGGGCATTCACATTGCCCCAACTCGCCTCCTGGTGAAAGCAAAGCTGATAGATTCAGCACATCTCATGTTCAAGGAATCAAACAATTTCTACTAGTACCACAAGTAGTGTTATGATTGTAGGAACTTAGGAATGCAACTACTAACAGAAACGTGGCCTTGCAGGTAGAAGTCAGTGTGCCTTTATAATCCTGACAGTGCCCCAGAAATGCCAGAGAGATGAAAGCATTTCTGAAAAGCAGTCACATTTTGCTTCCTGTTCAGCTTTGCCACCAAGTGGCCATTCCATTCCACACATTTTAATACCAAAGGAAAAAGGGAAACAAAAAGGAAAAAGGGAAACAAAAAGGAAAAAGGGAAACAAAAAGGAAAAAGGGAAACAAA